>PVJI01013068.1:0-49115 GCA_004026765.1 Micronycteris hirsuta | reverse complement strand
GAAGGTGGGGGCTGTGGGGAGGGGGGAGGGGAGGGAGAGGATGCAAATAACTGTAATTGAACAACAATAAAGTAATTAAAAAAAAAACAATATATACAACATGAGAAAATCCCATACATGAGGGAAAAATACAAATGGAAATGACTGGATATACAGCAAAGTGTTAAAAAGGTTATTTCTAAGTACTAAAAAGACAGCTTTATTTTTACTCCTTATGTTCTTCTGTATTTTCAATTTAAGCAATAAGCATACAACATACTTTTTATAACTAAGAAAAAAGCATAAAAAAAGAGTAAGTATAGCTCACTAAACAGAGAAGTTGAAATATTACAGCATCTGTTAGGCTATCACTGAAACAGGCTTATTTACAAATACCTTTTAAAAACTTACTAGTTCTTTAACTTCTTCATTATTCTTCCCACTGAAATCTTTAGGTTGAAACTTCCAGAGCAATGACAAATCAGTCAACAAAAGTGGAACCTTCAAAGGGTTTCTAAAAGCCACTTCCACTGTTATTGGTTCTGTAAAAGAAATGCCTAAATTAATAACTTTAATGAACTCCCCACTTCATCTTACGCTTGAATTCTCCAAACATATCTTGCTTTCATAGCTCTGAATTTCTGCCTAAACTACCCTTTACCAACTTGTAAATGTCTATTTAAGGATTCAGTTTTAAAACTACCTCCTCAAAACAATCCCCCCCAATTTCTCTGTACTAAAGAATGGCATTCTCTCTCTTGTATTCCAATAATACTGTGCATCTACCTGTATTAGAACCCCCACTGCTTTGGTTTTATAAATGCAGCTCACTAAATTTTGAATTCCTAATTTATTTTTGTATCCCCAGATCCCAGTGATTTGGGGCACACAGAAAATTATCTTGAATCTATGGTAAATAAAATAAACAAACAAAAATCCATGTGTAAAAATTCAAGTATATCACCTTCTACAACTGCAAGTGGAAATCTTGAGTTATCTGAGTAGCTGTTCAAACAGTACTGCGTAGGATGGAAATTGGATGGAATTACTCCTTTGTTAACCAAGGCCACGACTTGTTCCTCAAGTTCTCGCCACTGCTGAGAGGACTCATAGTCATATTCCTGATCAAGACTCACATGAGTAGCTGCTTGCTTTTCACCTAAAAAATGTGTCAAAATTAAATATACCTGCCCTCAAATGAAACATTTTAAATAAAAACCTAAGTTATCCAAAGAAATACATATATACACTCATTTTTGCCTATGTCCAATTATGAGAAAAATATCCTTCTATTAACCTCAGCCTAACTGGAATTCTGCTTATAATACTGATGCTCTTTTCCTCTGACTCTGAAAGAATATATTTTCTCTAGTCTTCCACAAGCAATTTTATTTACAATACTTCAAACATAAAAAAAGCATAGAGAACACAAAAAATTACTGCATACCAAAATTTAGCAAAAGTCACCCCCTGTCATATAACCCCAAATATTTTTTATAAGATAAATGTTATAGAGTTGATGTGCCCCACTGTGGAACATGCCCCAATCCTCCATCTCCACTGGCACCACTTCTTCCTGGAACCATGACAAAGTTTAACATTCTCATCCACTTTTTTTTTAACTTTACCACATATGAATATATACATAAACAAGGCATAGAACTGGTTTGTATGTTTGAAATATATAAATGAAATTATATTAGATCATTCTGCAACTTTTATTGCTCAACATTGTGTGGTATTATCCATGTTGAAATATGGAGAATTAATTCACCTCTGTCCTACAGCATGAATCCATTATATGAACACACCAAAATTTGTCAACTCATATGCTATTATTTCATTTTTTGCTATAAAAAACAATGCTGCGCCCCGGCTGGTATAGCTCAGTGGATTGAGCACGGGCTGGGAACCAAAGGGTCCTGGTTCGATTCCCAGTCAGGGCACATGCCTGGGTTGCAGTCCAGGTCCCCAGTGAGGGCCATGTGAGAGGCAACCATACATTGCCATTTCTCTCTTTCTCCCTCCCTTCTCCTCTCTCTAAAAATAAATAAATAAAATCTTTAAAATATATATATTAAAAAAAAACAATGCTGCTATACACATCCTGATACTTTTTAAACAAAAGATTAATCAAGAAACATATTAAGTTCAAATATAAGACTGTTTAGAGTTACTTTAATATGCATCAAGGGTCTTAATATATTTTTATTTTTAACCTAGTACTGTCATTCTAAGGCTCAATCCTAAGGAAAAAACTTGTATTTTTAAAAGTCTTACAACAAGAACAACAGAATATTGGCAATTGTTCTCTACTTCTAAGTACATTTGAAAACTTCCATAATAAAAAAACTAAGAAAACAAGTTTTATACACAATGATTTCTCCTACAACAGGATTTTATATACGTGTGCGCATGCATGTGTTTTTATATACACAAAAGACAGAACCAGTCCAACTATATAACAAGCAAATGTGAAAATAAAGTACTTTGTATGCACTGAGTGTTACAGCCACTAAAAATGCTCATCAAGCCTTGGCTGTTGTAGCTCAATGGAATGAGTACGGACCTACGAACCAAAGGGTCGCCAGTTGGATTCCCAGTCAGGGCACATGCCTGGGTTGCAGGCCAGGTCCCCAGCAAGGGGTGCGTGAGAGGCAGCCATGCATTGATGTTTCTCTCCTTCTCTTTCTCTCTCCCTTCCCCTGTCTAAAAATGTATAAATAAAATCTTTAAAACAAAAAGCTTATGAAGCCCTGGCCAGGTGGCTCAGTTGGTTGGAGCATCATCACGTACACCAAAAGGTTGTGGGTTCAATTCCCGGTCAGGGCACATACCTAGACTGCAGGTTCAATCCCCAGTTGGGGCATGTACAAGAGGCAACTGATTGATGTTTCTCTCTCATATCAATGTTTCTCTCTCTCTCACTTCCTCTCTAAAAATCAATAAACATATGCTCGAGTGAAGATTTAAAAATATTTATCTAGATTATATAATAACATGAGCATTCTTTCTTTTAAGAAAATTAAAATTCAGTTTATTCTAATGACTTTTTAAAAATTTTTATTGTTGACATTGTTACAGATATCTGAATTTCTCCCCCCTTTGCCCATGTTCACCCAACCCCCTTTCTCTCTGGCCATCACCACAATGTTGTCTGTGTCTATGGGTTATGCATATATATATTAGTTTAAGGATAAGGAAAAACAATACAATAGTGGTTATCTTCAGGTGGCAGGAAGATAGGTGATGTGGTGTAGAAGTATTTATTTTTCAAATATTCTTTAACAATTACACATCATTTTCTAAATGGAGAAAAAAAAAACTTTAAAATAAATAGTCACTAGGTAACAAGACAAAAAAAACCTTTACTAACCATCTGCTGGTCGTCTGTCATGGCCAAAGAAAACCCGTGTTGCTGAACTGTTAATATATGGTAAAGGAAGCTGTGGTAAGGGACCATCTGGTGAAAGCTGACTTACATTCTAGGAGACATATAAAAGAAAAAAAAAGAACTTCTGAGAAAACTCCACTTTATTTATATTTGCTTTCTCATTTTTTAATTTACAAGATATTAAAAATATTTTAAGAAAATAATTAAGAAAAATTACCAATTTTACTAATACATCAGAGTCATACAATTTTACAGCTGAGAAGAACTTTAGAGATTGTTTATTCTGGCCCAAGAAGTCTTCCTAAGGTTATTCAGCTAGTTAGCTCTCTTTGGATATTAAACTTCCAAACATTATTTTGGTATGCATTTTACTTCCTCTGATTCATTATACCATCCTATCTGCCAAAATTCTAACCACATGATTTCAAATTAATAAAGCATGAAGGGCAGTTATTTTCTACAGGACAGAAATACAATACAGGAGTGGGCAAAAGTAGGTTCACAGTTGTTCATATGGAAAAATATGTAACACAGTAAGAAATAGCAATATAAGAATTAACTGTGTTTCACATATCTCAACTATAAACCTACTTACTTTTCCCACCCCATCTTCACTATTCATAGGACTTCACAGAAAAATGACAACTTCCAATTTTCCCCATAAAACAATGTTTTACATTTCCTATCCTCCTGTCTCAGAAATATTTTTCCTTAATTTTTCTGGGTTACACCATAATTTGTCTCCTTCCCACAGATCCATACCTCCTCATCTTTCATAGGGAAAAGAGAGGAACATGCTTTCCAAAGGATGGTAAGAGGACCCAATACACTGTAAGATCAATTAGGATTATTAAAAAAATCTTAAAAACATATTAATAATGAAACAGTCCAGAAAACATCAAATTTCTTTAAGATTTCAAGAACAGCCACAAATTAAATACTAGAATATTAAAATTCTCTTTTAAAGAACTACGGAAGGGCAATGCAACTCAAATCTATGACTAACAATCCAAGCTTTCCTACATTTTATGATGACAGATAATTACATACAATCAAATAAAATCATTTTATTAGACTCCTGCCAGATAGCACTAAATAAGCTTTTTTTTGCTGAAAATAATGACTTCAATATAATTTTATTTTCTAATCCTGAAACTATGTGTTCACCTTGTAAACATAAAGATATTCTCTGAGGAAGGCCCCTTGCTGAGCTGCAGACTGTTTACTTTCATTAATTAAAATATGCCTAAAAGCAGACACAGCATTGTCCAGTTGCCTAAGAGTATAGGATTGGCGCCCAATAGTGAAGTTAATGTGATCCTCTGCAAGAGACCAGCCTTTTCCTTTGTAAACTTGCATGGCTTGACAATAGCAGCGTAAAGCATGCCTTTTCTGTAAGAAAATAAACAAAACAAAGTATTACAATCTAAGTTTCCCTTGGACTGAAAAAATACACACACACACACACACACACACACAAAATCAAGTAACAAGTAACTGGTTCTTCTAAGACTAGAATAATAAGGAAAATGAAACTAACATTTTGGAAAACCTCTTAACAGTAATTACTAAAAACCAAGAGGTCCTAGAGCAAGCAGCTGCTTTGTTCAAGGGCAAGAAGTCTAAAAGTCAGGAATCATAATGACTTCATAATGACTTCATGATAAACCACCTGGGTTCTCAAAGCAGTAGCATACGGAGTCATGGGTTAGTTGGAGGCTTGGTTGTTAGCTTGCAAATGAGAACTATCTTATGATGTCTCAGTTTTGTTATGGTTATCTCTCTTTATACCACTGCACTGGGCCGAACGGAAATACTCCCTGTGCACTAAAAAGGCACATGTAAGTAAACACACACAGTTTTAAACTATTGTTTTGTTTGGTATTCTTTTCTTTTGCCCACTTCTGGCTCCATCCTGCCACAACCACGAGCAGATATTTGGTGTTAATCACATATCATCACGGCTACCTGCTGAAATCAAACAACTTCCGTCCTAAAAATGTAATTTGGTACAGAGGAAGAGGCCTCCCTCCACTAAACCTTTTGCTTCAGAGTATACTCTTCGACCCACTCCCCTGTCCTGGGGAAGATTACAAACCTTGTACCATGTATAGCCAGAACTGTTTGTTTTTTAAAGAAATGTTTTCTTGATAAAGAGAGAATGAAAGCAAATAAAAATCATCTACCAATTGACAGCATGCAATAAGAAGAATATAGTCTCTCTTTTGTGATATTCCAACACAGATACCCAATTTGAATTGCATCATGCGGAAACATCAGAAAAACCTAAATAAAGGACACTCTACACAATAATTGGCCTGTAACCTTCAAAAGTGTCAAGGTCATAAAAGTCAAAGGATCCTCCTTCTATAATACAAAAGATATTTATGGAGCCACTGTCAAACCTGAATAATGTCTGATAGTAGTAATGTCTGAGGAGTAAGTTCTTGACTTTTTTGTATTACGGTTATGCAGAAGAAAAGTTCTTGTTTCCAGGAGATAGAAAATAGGCCCTAAAGTACTTGTGTGTAATGGGGCACTAAATAGACAACTCTCAAATGGCTCAGGTAAACAAAAGTATTTGGAACTATTCCTTAAATTTGTGCCTCTTTCAAAATAATTTTTAAGTGACATTTCTTGGGGGGGGACCCCTCATCTCCATTTTGCATTTAGTAAAAGAACAAATACTGAATCTTAAAAACTGATACAGAGAAATAATAAAATGTGTGTAAGTGTCAAGTTCAAATGCACTTTTGAGGATTTTGTGGAAAAGCATCTAAAGAGATTTGAAAGGTAACAAAGATCTAAAGTCTGCCAAACACAAACACACTCACTCTCCCCAGCACTTTCCTAGTATTTTTTTTTACTGACTTTAATATTTTACAATGCCAGTTCTAGTTTTAAATGCCTTGTTCATATTGTTAATAAAAAAAAAGAACTATAAAAAACTTCTGGGGACAAAGAACTATAAAAAACAAGATAATAACTCAGCATGAATTCTCAATCAGAAAAGACTGAGAGAAATGGCATTACTATCTAATCTCCTCTGCCATACTCACGCATCCCTGTGAACACACACATGTTTTTAATGGCAATGTCACAAAAAGTCAGTATTTCTCAGACACAACAGCCTCAGAATTGCATGAGCTTTATGTGCCCTATCTTCCCAGGAAGATACTGTTCTTGACCCACTTCAGTAGCACCTGTATTTGCTTTCCCTACAGATCTGCATTTCTAGTCATACTTTCAGGTTTCTACATACTGTTTGAGGAAACTTCTGGGATTGAAGTTTCTGGACAGTGGTCACAAAATAGCAAAACCAGCCACCTTGAAATCATTTAACTCCATGAGACGACGTTACAATTAGAGATGCTTATAAGGCCTGATAGCAAATATATCTCAACCTACCACAAGTGTAGGATTTTAAACTTGTTATGTATTTGCTACATGCCCCATAATTTCAGAAGGTAAATGTAAAATCAGTCATTTCCAGTTCCAATGACAAATTATTCTCCCAAATGAAACCATTCACAAAAGATGTGGGAAAAGGATGACTTTTTAAAAATAAGACACAAAAGACCATTCCTAATGGGGTGTATAATTTTCCATTTAAGCAAAGGAAACCATCTGTTTAATACATCTTGTAAATTTTGGAACAGAACACTGTACACAAGACAAACAATGGGATAACATGTTTCAGATGCATCCGCACTTACTCTGGAAAAGATCTACTAAAAATGATAGCTTTTAATTTTTTCCACTTTAGAGCTTGAGAAATTCTAACTAACGGAGTATATCAACCATTATAAAAATACATTTAATTTTATAAATAATTTTGCAGTTTGTATTTAAAATATACTAAGTTCACAGATTTTCTAACGTGGCAGTTTCCAAAAATAGAGGGTGAAACTCAATCTTCAAATGCTGGTTTTTTAAAAATACGGCATCTTTACATGAACTTTCAAGTAATTTTTAAACACCTTTATTTCTTTGTACCTTTAATATATAAAAACACTAGCATGTCTTGGTTAGCACAGACTTTGAAAAGTGTATGCCCTAAAAACTCATATTAACAAGCTCCCTTACAGAGAAGACCTTGTTCGTTTTATGGGGGTAAACTCAGCTCCTAGTACAGTCCCTGAAAGAAATGATTACTGAATCTACACTTCTATCTATATTTACAGTAAACCACCATCTCACTGCTGCTACCATGCTCTACCTCCAGCAAAGCTCTAAGAAAGCTCTCTAAATTAATAAAGATCTCTCCAACCCAACTGCTTCCTGACAAAGACAGATTTCTACTCATTTAATATTTAGTAAATGCCATCATCAAGCACTCCGAGAGACAACAGAAGACCGAAGCTAAAGTAGGGAGAGTTCAACCTCTACTAAACAGTTAAAATTGCTTGAATGCATTCATTATATTAGGGCTTTCACATATGTGATTTGGTTTAACCTTACAAAAATTTCAAATTTTATAAATTAAAAAATAAAAAATTTAAATGGAAGATCAGAGAACTAACTTGACAAAATCAAGGTATAAAAAGATTAACCTTTAAACTCAGATTTCTCTAAATCCAATTCTCATGTCCTTACCCACATAAAATATAACATATTACCTTGAAACAAAATTTGTAACCATTTTTAGGATTAAGTCATAAAAAATTAACAAATGACATGCATTTATAAAACAAATATCAAATTATAACAAATAAAAATTAAAATAACAAATTATTTTCTTTTTAAAGAAAATGCACTCACCTGTCCTGCTTTACTAAACCGATGGCCTGCTAATATCATATGAAACGCGTATTTTCTAACCATGGGACTCTTCATGTTTATAAAGCAATGTGCCGCCTGCTCCAAAAGAAGTGCACTTCGAAGATCAGAATCCTATTAAATGTTTAAAAGAAAAGGTTAGTTTCACAAAATTAAAAGTAAAAATATAACTGATGGAAAACATTTACTTTCTTAAAATATGTAACATATTCAATGTTTAACTTAGAGTCTGAGGGCAGAGATCAAGAGGTAATCCAATCTTAATGATTCTTTCTTCCAATAAGCACACTTAAAAAAAATTCCTGACAAAAATTCTCTACCATGAAATATATACATACATTTTTTCCTTTTTATAAAGCCAAATGTCTGGTTATGATATACACCATGTAAAAAAGTCTCTGAGGAAATGCAATCCCTTTTCAAATAACAAAAAAGTATATAAACAGAGAATTTAATACAGGTATACTGATTAAACATAAACCAGAAAACAGAGCCCAAAAAGAAAATACATTCACACCAATCCAATTTCTTCTGGAAACTGATCTGTGACATCCAATAGCGTATTCCCATCCATCCAAGAAAAAAAGGAAAGATAAAACAGAATGTGTGTAAACTAATTTAATCTATTATTTTATCCTATGTAAAGCTGCACTGTATTTGAAAGGAATTCTCAATTTTTGCTTTAATTCAAGTGAGCCAAATGGCTACTATTTCATTAAAAAGTCCAGAAGGCTTCCCCTCCAAAGATTATCATGTTATTAGTAAATTAATAAATGGTACAACTCAAATTATTTCTACCTCAACTGATTCTGACAAGTGTCTACAAAAAACACATACTGCATTTACATCCTCACCCACAAGGACAACCTTTCAGCTGAAAGAGCCATCATTACTTTAAAAATAACTGAGAAAGTACTTAAGGTTGCTGATTAAGTATCAACAATATTTTCACCGAAACTTTCTCTAGGTTTTTCAGCTATTCTCAAACTGAACTTACCATGCCCTTCCATGTGTTCTGCTGCCATTATTTTCCCCAGGGAAAGGTGAAAACAGAAAACATTGACTTTAAATGAAATAATTTCAACAGATTATAGTTACATCAAAAAGTGTTATAGATCATTATTATAACTATCTCTGTAGCAATCATAAAATATTAGAGCTGGAACAGATCTAAGGAAACACTCTAGAAAACATTAAGTATAAATGGTAGATATCTATTTCAACTCCCTCATGACAGAAGTAATCAGATAATTTTTCTGGTAACTAAGATCCAAAAGCTAGTAAGTGGGAAAAATCTAGACTATACAATTAACAAGCAATTCTATAACAATTCATCAGATTTACTTGGGGAAGCTAGGGAGCTTACATCTTTATTTTTAATTTTTTTAAAAAGTGTTTTTATTAGGATTTTTATTTACTTATTTTTAGAGGGAGGAAAAGAGGGAGAGAAACAATGATGCATAAGAGAAACATCAATTGGTTGCCTCTACACGCCCTTCAACGCAGTACCTGGCCGGCAACCCAGGAATGTGCCCTGACCAGGAATCAAACCAGTGACCTTTCAGTTTGCAGGACAATGCCCAACCCACTGAGCCACACCCGTCAGGGTGACGCCTTTTTTATTTTTATTTTTTGAAAATATTTTCTTTTTAAAAAGTTAATAGACACTTTTTTTCTTACAGTGTTTGAAGAAAACATTAAAATGTTTGAAGAAAAAAATGTGAACATCTTTCCTTCCCATCCCATGCTTCATCTGACTTGCCAGCTTAGTACATATTACATATATACACACATATATATGTAGCATACGCATATATTATCATGAGTGCTTATGCCAGCTTTTAAAAATGCATATACTTTTTAATGCATAAATGGTACCATACAAAGTAGTCTTTATTTTGCTTTTTAAACTTAGGATCATGGACATCTTTCCAAGACTGCTACATCTCTCATTTCTTTTAAAGCTATATGTAGTCCATCATAAAATGTCTCCAATTGATTAATACTGCTTGAAACTTTTGTAACTACAAAAAAGTGCTTCAATAAACATCTTTCTAAACACATCTGAGTAATTTTAAAAATATTTTTATTAAACGAATTTCCAGAAGTAGAACTGCTGAGTTAATGAAAACTATGCATATGCTTCAAATTCTAATCAATACAACCAAACTGCTACAGCAAAATACTACCAATAAATACTGCCACCAGAGAATGCAAATACATATATATATTTTCTACTCTACTCAGCCCAAGATCATTTTTTAAATGTTTATCTCTTTAATAAAAGAAAAAAAATTACTTTGTTTTTCAACATACATTTCTTTTTTAATAGCAAGCCTGTTCATCTTTTACTACATTTAAGTCTTTGTACTTTTTTTGTGAATTGACTCTTTATACCCTCTTGTGAGAGGTTTTTTGATTATATGTTTTATAAGAGCACTCTGTACACTTTATCGATATCAGGCCTTTGTCACATATTTGCAAATATTATCTCCCGGTTTTGACATGAAAGAGTTTATTCTTTAGTAGTCAAGCATACTATCTTCGCCTTTATGACTTCAGGACACTGCATCAAACCAGGAAAGGATGTTATCATTACCAGAGTTTTTAAAATACTTTCCTATATTTTCTTCTAGGCTTTTTTTTTCAGGTTTTATTTTTCACATTGTAGTTAATCCAGTTATAATTATTGGGTTGGCCAAAAAGTTTGTTTGCTTTTTTTCTGTAAGATGATGGCTCTAGAAGCACTTAGTTTTAACTTCATTTGAAACAATTTTGTTAGATTATATTGTGTCGCATCAGCGTACATTTAAAAAAATTGGTGAATTTTTGTGTAGCCATTTTAACATTAAAGATAGAAGACAATAAGCAACATTTTTGGCATATTATGCTTTATTATTTCAAAAAAGGTAAAAATGCAACTGAAATGCAAAAAAAGGTTTGTGCAGTGTACCGCGAGAGTGCTGTGACTCATCAAACATTTCAAAAGTGGTTTATGAAGTTTTGTGCTGGAGATTTCTCGCTGGATGATGTTTCACAGTCAGGGAGACGGGTTGAAGTTGATAGCAATCAAGTCGTTAATTGAGAACAATCAATGTTATACTGTGCAGGAGTTGGCCAACATACTCAAATATCCAAATCAGCAAAGTTATTGGTGAAAATGAAAAATGTGTCTTTTACCCTGGCTGGTGTGGATCAGTGGACTGAGTGCTGGCCAATGAACTAAAAGGGTGCCAATCAGCTTCCTAGTCTGGGCAGAAGCCTGGGTTGTAGCGCAGGTGCCCAGTTAGGGGCATGTGAGAGGCAATCAATCAATGCATCTCTCACACATCAATGTTTCTCTCCCTCTCTCTCTCCCTCCTTTCCCCTCTCTAAAATAAATAAATAAATAAATATTTAAAATGTGTCTTTTATATTACGGAAAAAAACTAGGCGAACTTTTTGGCCAATCCAATATCTTATCATGTAAAGAATAAGACAGGAATCCAACCCCAAACAGCTAATTAGATGTCACAGTACCATTCAGTGAATTACCTAACACATCTCACTAAATTAAATGACACCTAATCACACGTAGTATTTAAATTTTCATTCTATTACTTTACTCTGTCTATTCTTACCACTGTAAACAATTTTAATTTCTAAAGCCTTAGAATATATTTTAAAATATAGAACACGTACTTCCCTCTAATTACTTCGTTTTGGAATTTTATTTGGACTTCTCAATAAAGTTTCACAATTTTTTTCTTTTAGTCCTATAAATTTCTTAAGTTTATTCCTAGCATGCATGCACACATAACATAGAAACACACACAAACCATAAATATATAAATATACATATATATTCTTAAATTGCCAATTAAACTTCATTAAATTGCAGAACTTGGATGGGTAGCAATCCTGGACACTCCAATTAATACATAAGGAATGCGCCACAGATATCTTTGCTGTTATGTGCAATCCAGTCTGAGAACCAGCACAGTAAACCCTCGGCATTCTCAAACTTAACACTGAAGGGATGACCAATTCAGGAGACACCTGGAAGTCCATGGCACATATTAATTTAGCTAAAGCACAATCTGACTCTTGTACTCAGTAAAGTGTTGTCTGAGAAAGAATCAATTTGCAGATCTGAATAACCTACGTTCATCTCTCATCACAGCTTAGTTCTTTGTTAGTCCCTGTCTCTTATATTGACACCTAAAGCAGAAAAACCACTGCTTTGAAACAAACAAAAAAAGGTCCTGGGACTTCAGGTTGAGATGGAGGCACAGGTAAACATGGCTCGTCTCCTCATACAACCTCATCAAAATTACAACTAAACTATAGAATAACCATCACTCAGAAACGTCAGAAACTGAGTTGAATGAAGTCGGACAACTACAGATTTAAAGAAACTACATCAATCCAGAGTGGTAAGAGGGGCGGAGACATGGAGAGGCTGAACTGGCTCGTCTCATGCCTACACGTGGTGGATAAAAATTCAGAAAGGACATCTTGGGAGCGAGGAGTCCCAGCCCCACACCAGATCCCCCAGCCCAGGCTCAGTGACAGGAAGGTAAGTTCCCATAACTTCTGGCTGCAAAATCCAGTGGGGATTCAGTTGGGTAGAAGAAACTGATGGACTCCCAAGCAGCTCCTCTTAAATAACCTACACATGGACTTACTCGGACTCACTCCCTCTGAGCTCCAGCACTGGAGTAGCAGCTTGAAAGGGACCAGAGGCATTCAGGCAGGAATTGAAGTGCCTGGCATCAAGGAGAGAGCTGGAGGGATAGCTTTCCCCCAGACAGAAAGGCAGGCAGAGGCCATGGTTTCTCTTCTTAACCCTCCCCCCACAGGGCCACAGGGCCTGAAGATAGATGCCATTGTTTGACCCCACTCTGGAGATCCCCAGAGGCTCGTCCCACCCAACTTACGCCTACCCAAGCTGTTAACAGTGACTTTTCCATATGAACAACCAGTGTTGGCTCATGCTTCACAACTTCCTAAATTCTCTCAACCAAGTAACAGCTGGCCTCATTGGCCTTCTCAAGTGGAGCCGCCAACCCCTATACAGGGGCCCCAGGACTGACACTAGCAGCAGCTAGCCTATGATCACAGTTTGGCTTTGCCTGGGAACCTCCAAATCCAGCACAAGCAGCAGCCATCTGCAGATGGCTTTGTAGCTCATGCAGGGTGGCCCTAGTCAGAACACAGGTGAGGGCTGACCTTGGCTTGTACCACCCAGGAAACGCTATGCACCAAGTGGAGAGCTACAGACAATGTCAGAGCACCACCACCGTGCCCCTGCACAGCTGATCCTACACAGAGGGCAGAAGTTGGTTGTCAGCGGTCACAGCCATTCCTTGCAGCTGACTGGCCTAGTTAAATCCCTCCCATTAACCTGCCAACAGCAATCAGGGCTCAGCTACAAGAGGTGGGTGTACTCAGCCCACATGAATGGCATACCTCGAGTACTCAGCTTGGGTGACAGGGTAGGCTGTGCCACTGAACCCTAAAGGACAACTACTACATTAGGCCATGCTACCAAGACAAGGAGGCTGCCAAAATGAGGAGACAAAGAAACATGGCCCAAATGGAAAAACAAATCAAAACTCTAGAAAAAGAACTAAACAAAATGGAGAAAAGCAATTTATCAGATGCAGAGTTCAAAACCCCGGTTATAAGGATGCTCAAGGAACTTATGGAGGACCTCAACAGCATAAAAAAGATCCAGTTAGAAACAAAGGATACACTAATTAAAATAAACAAAAATTTGTTGGAATCTGACAATCAGATCAATGATTTGGCACATAAGGAATCAAAAAACAACCACGCAGAACAAGAAGAAAACAGAATCCAACAAAATGAGGATATTGTATGTAGCCTCTGGGACAATTTCAAGCATTCCAACATTGGCATCACAGTGGTGACAGAAGCAGAAGAGAAAGAGCAAGAAATTGAAAAATCCATTTGAAAAAATAATGAAAGAAAACTTCCCTAATTTGGTGAAGCCAAAAGACACGCAAGTCCAGGAAGCACAGAGTCCCAGATAAGATACATGCAAAGAGACCCACTCCAAGACACATCATAATTAAAATGCCAAAGGTTAAAGATAAAGAGAGAAGCTTAAAAGTAGCAAGAGAAAAGCAGTCGGTTACCTATAAAGGAATTCCCATACGACTGTCAGCTGATTTTCCAAAAGAAACTTTGCAGGATAAAAGGGATTGGCAAGAAATATTCAAACTCATGAAAAGCAGGAACCTCCAGCCAAGATTGCTCTATCCAGCAAAGCTATCATTTAGATCGAAAGGCAGATAAAGAGCTTCCCAGAGAAGAAAAAAACTAAAGGAGTTCATCATCAATCACCAAACCACTATTACATGAAATGTTAAAGGGACTTAAGAAGAAGATCAAAACTCTGAAAAATAAAATAGCAATAAATACATATCTATTGGCAATTGAATCTAAATAACAGACTAAGCAAACAAGAAGAACAGAGACTAAATCATGGACACAGAGAGCGTTTTGATGGTTGCCACATGGAAGGAGGATGTGGAGGACTGGGTGAAGAGGTGAGGGGATTAGGAAGTACAAATATATAGTTACAGAGCAGCCATGGGGATGTAAAGTACAGTATAGGAAACGGACAAGCCAAAGAATTTATATACATGACCCATGGACATGAACAAAAATGTGTGTATTGCCTGAGGGAGTTGGTGGTGCTACATGGAGGTGGAACAAAGGGGGAAAAATTGGGACAACTGTAATATTATAGTCAATAAACTATAATTTAAAAAAAAATAGAGAAAATACCACAGAGAGGAACCTAATGTCATGGAAAAAAGAAAAAGAAAAAAGAAGGCCCTGAAAAGAATGACAACGGTCATCAGTGTTGCTGAAAGAATAATAAAAGAATTTCACAGTGATAGTTTTATCCAGAAAGCAGAGGCTATAAAATTTTATTTTCTGGTAGTTCACATCTATGCTATGACAAGTCTATTATATGTACTCTACAAGGAACTAAGAAAAACCATGTGATACCACTTTAATAAGAACTCCAACCTATGAACTTTGCCCACAACCAAGAGATAATTTTAACAAAAGCTGAAAAGGCAAACATTAACTTAAATTATGAGGATAAATACAGGGGGGAAATCATCTAAGCTAGAGGCTTCAATAAACACTTCCATAAAAACACAGCTGATAAAGGCACCAGTTGCACAAACTTAACTAAATAAAATCTCAAGGATGGCTGTAATATTTTTTTCTTTGCACAACTGTGAGATAAACAGGAATGGTGTTATCAGCTGATCAATTTAAGACAAGAACGGTTTCCCTCCCAAGCTGGAGAAATTTATAAAAATAGCTGCTATTACTATACCTGAGAAACTGATTTAATGTATTTAAAAGCAGTAACAAAAAGGGCTGTAAGACAAGAACAAATGTTCAACACAGAAACACAGACACAAGTAGAGGCAAAGTATCATGTCTTAAACACCAAATTCAGACATACTATCCTATGTGGTAGTGAATGTGCAATGCTTTGTCATTAAGGTGGGACTGCTCCGCCATGCTGAGAATCCCATGGCATAACATAAGATCCACTTGCCCATAAATTTGCAGTCCAAAATATAAAGTCAAAGTACAACTCTTTTCATGCAGGCCTCAGAGCTGTCTTTTGCTATAATGGTATTAGCAAAAATCTAGGAAACACAATTCATGAATGTCAAAAATATGTAACTCAGTACCCTGTTCAGAAGATGAAGTAAACTTTCCATGATATTATATAGCCTAAGTTAATAATATTTATACAATAAATACAAATTATTAGTTAAAATTTAACATAATTTTATATACATTATGCCTAGAAGTCTTCACTCTCAAGTTACTGCAAAGATATATCTGAAAGGTATAGCAGAAAAGACCACTGAGAATCTCTATTTCTGGGGAAATAGAGTCCACACATAGCCCCAAAGCAGTAAGAAAGAATGATAAATTTGCCAGAATTTCATGACAAAATACATCATTCAGGTTTGAAAAGGAAAGGTGGAAACAAAGTTGAAAAGGAAAAGAGAACAATGACAGAAAATAACAAGGTTACAATGCAGACAGAAGAATTTGCTCCTAAGAAATTTTTTTATTCAAGCTCCTAAACCATAAATTCCTTTACATTCACTGATAGTCCCTAGGATGAAAAACAGAGCAACATATTCAGACCCAAGTTAAGATTACTTATTATAATATAGACCACCAACATACCCAAGAGCCTATATTCAGCTCTACCAAGTAGTTTATGTTTGGCAACTGATTGCATAGGTCAGTGTTCATGCAACCTCAATTATTCAACATTATATTAGCATCTATTAACCTAATTAGTTATATCTTACAGAAACCTTTTTAGAATAATTAATGATTCAGTTCAAAAAACATCTGTAAATCATACACATTGTGACAAGCCCAGTGTTAGGCACTAGGGATAAAAGTATAGGGGGCAATACAGTCCCCTACTCTTGAAAGCTAACCACTTAAATGTAATTTCCAATCTAATGACAAGTCAAGTCTTACAGCATTTTAGGAGAGGGCACGACAGAGACACTTAGGACAACCTGGTGTACTGCAGATGACTGTATGAAGGACGTGACTGACATCAGGACTAGCAAGAGGGAAAGGGCCAGGAGACAGACACAAAGGACATGAAATAGGACAGTAGCAGGAAGGAATTTTTGTTAAAAAAGAGAGAGAGAAGTATAATATTTGGAGATATAAAAAGAATACATATTTAAAAAGTTCACCAGCACTCTCCAATTGTGTTACTGACAGGTAAGAGAATGTGGGAGCATCTCAACTAGTTTCTGCGCTGAGCAAATGAAGAGCGAGGTGGTTACAATTTAACATCACGATCTATGAGGTAAGAAAGCTGATGAAGTTGGTAACTGACATGTCAACTTTAAGGTGCACTGGAAACACCCAAGTAGGTAAGGCTAGAAAATGGCTGGCCATGCAAATCTAAAACTCAAGGAGAAGTCAGGGCTGGAGACAAATCTGAAAATCATGACTGTGAACAAATCATCCCCCAAAAATATAGAGAGTGAAAAGTACAGAGTGACCCAAGAACTGAAACCACAGTGTACACTACATTAATATTTAAGGGGCAAAGAGAGGAGGGGTTTGATTTCGTTCTTTGTTCTTAAGCGTTCACCCAAAATTGTGTCTTTAATCACACTTTAAAGCAACTACAACCATTCTTTACAAGTTTGTGTAGGCAATGCAACTTAATAATGTGTTATAAACTTTTAATAACAACTATAAATAGACTGCTTTTTCTCCCTTTTTAAATATTCATAATAGATTTTTTTAAATGCTTAGGTGATTTTTTTAAGTTCATACTAGTGAAATAAGATTAAAAATTTCTAAGTGATTACTCTCTTTAAGTACTTTACATTAGGAATGATACACATGCTTATTACTTTAAATATTATTATGCCTAGGTCAGAACCTAATTCACTGAAGATGTACAACACGTGTTTGTGGTTAATAATAACGTAGAATTAAATCTGTAGATAAAATAGAATTAGTTTATAAAATATTGCATTTAAAATTAATTTCAACAAATAACTAAAGTAGCCATGTTATAAATCCCGAGATTCCCCTCTAATTTCGTTTTGCACACCCTCTCAAAAAAAAACCAAACAAACAAAAAAAAAACACTTTCTAAAAATTATGAAGTAACACTAATTAAAACAAATACTACACAGTTTCAGTACCTCACTGGTCAGCCGTATTAGAAGTGCTGCAGCCTCTGAATATTTGCTTTGGCTTTTTAAGATTTCAGCACTAAGCAATACACATCTTTCAGCCAATACCATATTCCTTAAAAAAAAAAAAAAGACAAGAAAAATATAATTAGCACTACAATATTATCTTAATACATCACAGTAACCATTTGCTCAACAGAAGTTTTCAATTCTAATTTTCAAGTAAAAAGAAATCCATGTTCTTGTTTTCCATTTACCAAAAAGGTTAACAAAAAGTACTCCTAAGAATTGTCATAACTCATCAGAACATTTTATCATGTAATTTTGTGTAAGAATACAAAGGAAAGTCACATTTCCTATATGCAAAAAGCTAAAACTTAACTAGTATGTCTAAACCAGCAGCTATTTACCAAATAAAACTTGCTTTGAACAGAAATGAATATAAATATTTCACTCATATTTCTTCTCCTTCTTTATTGAAAACCCTTGGTTATGTGTGTTTCATTTTACTGGCTAGTTTGTAGAAATATTTAGACTTTTTCCTCCAGTAGTACCATTAAGAAGTTTCAATTACAGATAGCATGGAGCCAGTGTCACCTGATTGATTCCTGAGCAAAATCTTTGTGAAAACACAATCTTGATTTTTCTCTGTGGACTACTACCATCAATAATACACAGCTGGATTATTCATTGTTGAAAATAATAAATATAAATGAAAATAACCTTACTGTGAAATTACAAGATGGAACTCTTTTATTGAGAAATAGCAGCAAAGTTTTTCTCTTTTTACTTTCTAATCCTTATATAAAAATAGCTCTTGATCTTAAAATTACAACTAAAAATTACTAACTTGAAGGTCATTGTGAAGAGTGATATTTTTAAAACAGAATTTACTAATTTCAAAAATTACAAAAAGTACTATAGATTCTGCCATAAACTTTCTTCAAAACATGGTTTTCTTAGAGTTATTATTTATGAATTAAGAATGTATTAATGAACATAAAAGACTAACTCCTACTCACATAAAATATGCTCAAATATGCCTCAGTTGTAAATCTTAACACTATCATTCCACTACTGTAGTTTGCTGTGTATAATGTGCACCCATGTTTTTGGCCCAAACTTTCAGGAAAAAAACTTTTGTCTTAATTTTTTAATTCAAATTTTTATTTGTATTTAGACACTTGTTTTTATATTATAAAGGAATTTTAGCATTTATTTTTTAACATATTATGGTACAAGAAATTTTATGTAACAAATTTTATTTATATTACAAAACACAAAAACAAATAGAAAGTATTTCAGGTACTACCCATGTATAATATGCATTCTTATTTTTCCCTTAAAAATTTGGGCAAAAAAAACTGCACATTATACACAGCAAAATATGGTATTTATGTTTGATTCTGCACCCATTTCCCCATGTGGTCAGTTGTTAAGTCACAAGGCTACCAAGTTCAGGACTTCAATAATTTATTAATTCAAGTAACATTTTAAACATTCATTTGTGTGAGTCAGTGGAAATGTTAAGGATTCAAGAATGTCTATGACATAAATAAACTCTAGCTAAAAGCATAAAATAAATAGGATCTCTCATCAGTTAGAAAGTGGAACCTGGCATTTGAAGAAGAGGGCATTGCAAAAGTAATATTATATTCCTGTATTTTAAGAAAATGTATTTACATCCTAGTATTTCTGAAACAGAGAGCTTCTTAAAATTGACATATGTAATTAATGTAGTGTTTCTAGTTATCCCAAAATATCTATTAAATTCATGATACATCTTACCAATGATGGTAACTTTAACATGAAGATCATTAGGTAAATGCATAACAGTAAGTATATATTTAGACAAAAATACAGTCTGTTGTGGACAAGAGGACTAGAATGGATTGCCAAGGCTATTTTGACCATCTGGGTCACAAGGTATTATCCTTTTTCTTTTGCATCATTCCATGTGCATGTCTCCCAATACTCTGTGCTTCATGAAACCAAAAAACAAAACAAACCTTTCTCAAGAAAGAATGAATGTTCAAACTTCTTGAAATTCTTTTCCTACTCTGGCTTCCTTTGATACCTCACTCTCCCAGTTCTTCTACCTTTTGAATCTCCTCTTTCACCAGAGGCTGTATCTCCTGCCAGGATCTCCAAATCTATTCTCAAATTGATTATATAAGGTAACAGGTAGAATTTGATCCTGGCTCCATCATTTATTAGCTGTGTGCCTTGTGCAAGTTAAACTCTAAATTTCAGTCTCATCTGTAAAGTACGGGTAATAACAGTACCCACCATTTGCTCTGGCTGGTGTGTGCCGGCCTGCTAAACAAAGGGTTACCAGTTCAATTCCCAGTCAGGGCACATGCCTGCGTTGCGGGCCAGGCCCTCAGCAAGGGGCACATAAGAGGCAACCACACACTGATGTTCCTCTCCCTCTCTTTCTCCCTCCCTTCCCTTCTCTAAAAAAAGAAATAAATAAAATCTTTAAAAAAAAAGTAGTACCCACCATTTTATAGCCTTAAAATTAAACGAGCATGTAAATTACTTTGGCATAGTGGCAAATGCTGAACACTCAATAAATATTAATTATTGTTATTAGTGTTGTGCCGTAAACATAACATCATGACTAATACTACTTACATTTGGACAACATTATAAAGGACAAAACTGCAACTCATCTTCCAACACATGCATGCTACATTGAAAAATCAGATTAATCTTCCTGAAAAAGAACTTTTATTATGTCAAGACTGTACTCAAATATTCAGTAACTCCCCATTTACTACTACATAACTCTTAAGTACAGCTTAAAAATAGTAATAATAAGAGTGTTAAGGCTCCACACACTAATTTCTTTCAAACCATCTTTCCAAATTTACCACTCAATATTCTTCATATTCTCAAACCCCCAACCTAGCCAAGGGCTCCATTCCCTTTCCCTAGTAAGGCTGCATCCAAACCATTATTCCTTCCAATCACAACTTCTGAATTGCCTTTATGCCTATCAAATCCCAACCATCTTTCTTTCAAGGTCTATTCTCCAAACATCCCATGACACTTCCTGACTACTTCTGGACCAGTTCATAATCTCATTATAGGTAATGGGTTCTAACAGAACTCATTATGTGTACAAAACATTTCTCATGTTCTTGTCTGGACTATTATTTAACTATTTGTATTTTGTCTATTTAGAAATGAAAGTTCAAAATGACTAACTCCTGGCTTAACAGTGTTAAGGTTAGATGTTCCCACAATACAAATCGCCTTCAATATAACACGTAGTCTCAACATTACATATAACAAATTCCTAAACACAAATCCAAACAAAATAGGAGAGGAGAATGTAAAACACTAGTTTTAAAAGATTACCTCATTTTGTCTCTGACTATATTAACTTGATTTGGGAACTCGTAAGAAAAACAAAGAACCATTTATCCAGTAACAATATAAATGCCAAATTTACTTCGAAGTAGAAAGAACATAAATGTTCTAGTCACCTACTTGCAGATATCCCTGTACGTCTGGATTGCTGTATCCATGTAATGTGCAGGGTATGGCCTAGGTGCACCCGGCTGAAGAAATGCGGACACTGCTGCCATCTCCTAAAGGAAAAGATATTACTTATACTATTTCAAAAGGAGAGAAATATTCTTGTGGTTTAGCATTCACAAAACTTACAAAACACAGTGAAATTTGCTGGGATTTTTTTTTTATACATGTACATGTATACTATGTACAGACTTAACATACATTTATATGCTTTTATTTTTTTAATTCTCTAGTCAAATTCCAAAGTCTGTCATTTAGTATTTAAATAAGATTTGCAAGAAGACCTAGTAAACACTTTTGAGTTAGGGCATATATAGCTACCAAGTAAGTCTGGCTTAAGATTTCTGCTACCACCTCCTTCCTATTATTTCCTATCCCTCAGTGAATAGAGAACAGACCAATGGTAGGAGCATCCAGAGAGAAACAAAATAAAGTACATCTCTTTCCAACTGTTGGCATCAAAATATGAAAACAAAGTTCACAACAGCTTACACTATAGACATTTTCAATTATTTTCACACTCTAGTTTAGACCCTGTACCAAAACAAAAGACACAAAAACCATTTCTTAGACCTATATTACTGTCAATTTTCTAGGTCTTTTTATTCCATTTTCAAAACCCATTTTCTTCTCAAAGTCTGTAACTAGTTAATAATTCAAGTAATATGCAATGGTACTAAGACTTAGAAAAGAAGATTAAAATATAGGTTTGGTTTTCTTAGTAAAATATCCTATGTCCATACTTGCACTCTCATACAAGCCAAGTTTTAATGAAAATTTAACTAGAACTAAATGAAATCTTCATAAATTAAGAGAAAAAACTGTTAATGCCAACCTACTTTTAGGATGAATAAATATATTTCTCTGCCACATTTTTTAAAACACGCATGCAAAAAAAATAAAAAATTTAATTATTTAAAATCGGGCTGTTTTTAAAGCTGTTAACCTGATACACCAAGAGTTCCATGACAGCGTGAACCACAGCCGTTCCAGAGTACCTCTGCCACCTCAGCACCCTGCAGGGCATGCCCCCAAATGTACTGAGTAAACCTAACAGAACTGGTGTCATACCCACGTAACAAAATATTCTACAGACAAAACACAACTTTCTTAACTAGTTTCTATTTTAAAATACATAATAAATTTCCATATGGTTCTACATCACATAAAAATATCAAATATATTGATTATATAGTATAGTACTATACAGGCTGAGGCAAAAGTAGGCTTAGAGTTGTCTGTATGTAACAAATACAATAATTAATAAGTAATAATAAAAGAATTGTGTTTCATGTACTCACAACTGTAAACCTGCTTTTGCCCTACCCTGTAGTACACTAAAAATATATATTTACTATCTATGTTTTTGTCTGTGTTCTGGCTACAAAGATAGAAATGTTATTTCCCCCAAGGCCTATTATTTCAGGGCAGCCATTACAGACTAAAAGGATTTTCTCGTGTGCACATATTGTGTTGTAGCAGATACGCCTTTATTTTCCAGTGTTAAACTATTTTCTCTCATAGAGCTGCTGCTAATATCTTCATCTAAATGGCTTAAATGCAGTATTTATCATATTGTAGATAAAAATGAAAAAGCATAAAAGTCATAGAAATTTTTTTGCCATACTTTTAGAAGATTTTACCTATATGTAAATATTCAATTTTCAGGTGTATTATGTAAAATTTAATAATTGTAGATTTATATTTATGTTATAAAGTATTAATGAAATACCATTAAGTATGTCCGATTTCACATGATCTTACATTTGATAACTATAGTAAAAGACCACAGAATGTCTAAACAGGGATAGTTCATGTAATTTTTCAAACACTTGAACACAGCATATTTTCCATTCCTGAACAAGATGGTTAAAAAGTTAGTTGACAACTGTACTTGAACAACAGTAAAAAAAAAAAAAAAAAAAAGTTTAAAAAAATTTTTTTTAAAGTTGACCTTTTCATTGAAAATATAGAAATAAAAAAGTAATATAATTTTGCTATTTTAGCTTCACATTTTTAGGTTACCCAGCTTAGTTGTATGTATACACATAGTATTAAAAAACGCAAACAGAGCAATCGAGCAAATTCCTACATAACCACCCAATGCAGTATTTAGAGTTCTTACACATTCTGTCCTTCATACTTCCATTTATAAGCTTACATGTTTTCAAGAAGATTAAGTAGACAGTTACAGTGCTAGTTTTACTTTTTTCTAAACACAGAAAGCAGATTATACATATGTTTACAACTTTTCAAAAGTACTAAAAGGTTATATCAACAAGTACAGAAAGTTCTGAGTGTTTACACATCAATTACAAAAACTAACATAGCCAATTCTTAGAGACAGTTTACTATTTACAAGATGGTAAGCTAAGCACCTTACACGCCTTATACCTTATCTAATCCTATCCCATTACAATTCACATTGAACAGACAAGAAAACTGAAGCTCAGAAATATTAAGTAATTTGCATAACAGAACAGTCTCTTACACCAAAGTACATGTTCTTAACCAATATATAGTCTTACATCAGGAAAAAAACAAAATATTTCAAGCAATTTTAAAAAACTTTTCAAGCCTGGCTGGTGTGGCTCACTGGACTGAGCACCGGTCTGTGAACCAAAAGGTCACCAGTTCAATTCTGGTGGGGCACATACCAGGGCTGCAGTCCAGGTCCCCAGCTGGGGATGTGTGAGAAGCAACCAATGTTTCTCTGGCACACTGATATTTCTCTCTCTCTTTCTCCTTCCCTTCCCCTCTCTCTAAAAATAAATAATTAAAATCTTTTAAAAATATGTATGAGAAGATTGAAACTATATATAAAAACTTTTCAAAAGGTCTAAACACATCTTCTAAAAAAACCTTCACATTTTTAATATAGTAATTGAAATTCAAATTAAATTTTGAAAACACAACAATTAGAAGGTACTAATCAAAACTAAGAAATCAACACTCATATATTACCATGTTTAAATGCACTAGTTTGAGGAAAATTCATCAATTCAGCTAACCTAATTCAAAACCTATAAAGCACTGTGTGCTCACTGAGTACAACTTTATCCATTGGTATTTTGTTCGCCATTTCATAAAAGAGAAATTTCTATATCATCTTATGGTAGCAGAAATAAACTGTAATATATAGAATACCGACCAAGGCACCAGCTGCATAGAGCATTGCTTGATCGTTAAGAAAATCCTTCTTTGCCGTGTGATAACAACTGTAAGCCAGATCATAATGCTGCACCAAGAAACATAAGTCGGCCATTTTCCTGATTTGAAGCTCCGGTGCTTCTGGTGGATACCTACAAACACGACATAAGTTAAGAAAGGAATTTGTAATTTATGAACCCTACACCATTATATATTATAAAATGTTTAACAGCCGCTTAACTGCCCAAAACATGAGGAAAACGGATCCTATTTTATAAAAATTCTACCTCCAAGGAGATGTCTCAAAAGATACCTAGAAAAATATAGTTATATCTTTATTTATATAATTTATACACCTATACTGAGAACTTCTCAACAACAGGCAAGCATTTTCTCTACAGTCAAATTATGAAGTAAATGGTTAATTCCAGTTTTATATATAACCAGGAAAAACAAAATGAGTTACTGTTACTTTCCCTTAAATGAGGATTTTATATTAAAGAAAATTTTCTAAATATAGGCTGTCTTAGTATCATTAAGACCACAAATTTACAATAGAAGAGTCATTAATGAACACCTCATCTAACTCCATCTTTTTACAAATAGGGGAACAGAACCAAGGTAAAGTGACTTTTCTGGTTATTTTATTTTTGAATATCAAAGTATGTTAAAAAAATTTTTTTAATTAACGTAATTTACCTACAGCCACTGTCCTTATTTGCCTGAGTTTTGACCAACATGAAAGTAAGAAAGTAAAGCAACAGTCATTTTTTACAAGACATCAAAGAGTCAAATACTAATCAGAGTTAAGCACAGGAAAAAGAAGATATTTCACTTACAGCAATCCAGATGTATTTTTCAGCTCATTAATGCTCTTTTCTGGAACTTTACTGCCACTAAACCATTTTTTAGTTGCGGAAAATAGCGATCGACTCAATCCTTTTCTTGATATTAGCTAAAAAACAAAATATGTTGACAAACGTTGAGAATACTTTTCTTTTACATACAAAAGAAAAAATTCTAAGTAAAAAGCTTTAATAGTGAGCAAATGCTCACTTTAACAACATTGATTTTTTAAAAAATACATGTCCAATATGCTGGCAAAATTCCCAGTGAAAATGAATAAGCCTCATTTAAGATTTAATAGAATTCATTAGAGATAGTAATGTTAGTAAATTCTAACACTGGTCTAATCTTTTAAAAAACTTAAAACACTTTAAATATACTACTATATTCTCAAGTTTACTATTTACTGAAGTATTTAGTATTTTAAAAATACTAATCTAAAAAAGTAAATCTTACCTGATCATTTAACTGACGAATTGTTTTCTCTACATGTGGCAAAAGGCCCCGAAATGTGAATTCTTGTATAAACTGTCGAATTCTATCATGATCAGTGAGGGTTAAACATGCACCATGAATTATTCCAGTATTTGCTTTCTTTGTTTCATGTAATGATGAAGCAGACTTTACATGATCTGGGCCATCGATGCTGTTAGAAGGGTCACTGGATGGATCCAACTGAAGTGGGTGAGCTCTAAAGCTATTTGGTAAGCCATCTACTGAAAAACAGATCTTTCTTTTACTCTCAGAATGCTACAATATTACTACTAAAGGAAAATGTTGGAATCCTGTATGTTTCTGTTTATCTGTATCACAGATGTCTATAATATGATGACATTAATCTTTTCTCCTTTAAAATTACAGGTCTTGGGCACTGGCTGGTATGGCTCAGTGGACTGAATACCAGCCTACAAACAAAAGGGTCACAGGTTCAATTTCCAAACAGGGCACATGCCTGGGTTACAGGCTTCTCTCTCTCCCTATCTCCTGCCCTTCCCCTCTGTCTAAAAAATAAAATTCTTTAAAAAAAAAAATTAAAAACTACAGCCCTCAGGTTAATACTTGTTACACATCATAGAAATTTTAAAATTCATGTACACAAATCAAAAACAATTTTTAAATATAAAGAATTACTTTCAAATATGTGCTATCTGAAATAAGTAATGAGAAAAATTAAAATAAAAATTTTGAAGCTAGCCCTGGCTGGTGTAGCTCCATGGATTGAGCGTAGGCTGCGAACCAAAGGGTCGCAGGTTCAATTCCCAGTCAGGGCACGTGCCTGGGTTGTAGGCCAGGTCCCCAGTGGGGGCCACGTGAGAGGCAACCACACATTGATGTTTCTCTCTCTCTTTCCCCCTCCCTTTCCCTCTCTAAAAATGAATAAATAAAATCGTAAAAAAAAAAAAAAATTTTAAAGCTACCCCTACTACCAAAACCATAATTTAAAATACAAAAATAAAATCATGTGAATTTTGGAAATAATAATGCTACACATCCTATCCTCCCTTGCTTAATACAAAAAATTTTTTAAGGGTATTACTCATACAAAACAAATTCTAAGTGTAAAATAAAGCTAACTTCATTATCTTTTTATTATGAAAATTTTCCCCATCTTTAATCTATGAAGTTTTGCATGCTTTGACAACAGTGCATATTTTCGATCAAAAGAGAAAAGTAAAGAAAGTATATCAAGACCTTTGACTTCATTATCTAATCCATCCAATGAAAGCAAGTTACTATCAGAATTCTTATTTGAAGTTACAGTACAAGGGCCGTCTTCATATGATTCCTATCAAAACAAAATAAAAAGCATTAAGCACTTATATGTAATCATGTTTAAGATAACACTAAATCCATCAACAAGTATGGTTGCTCTCCTAACTGTCCATCTCATTTATTTGCTTCGACGAGACTCTTTTCTTCCCATCTCCAAATTCGTAACATTTTCCATGTATCTTTTTCTAGCACCCTAGTCCATACCTACTGAAATCTTAAATTTCCTTTCACCTTCAATCTACTCTAATTCTTCTTAATTCAAATTATCTCTAGCTCAGTTAATCTGTTTATATGTCATAGATACAGGCCAATTATGAATATTTGTACATGTGTCTAAGTATAGAATAATGGCAAGAGAGATGGACTACTAGAGTCAAGCCAGGGGGAAATAAATAAAGATGGTGTGGAATCTCCTGGTCATGAAGCCAGTGTTAATATGTTGGAGTGCATAATAAATATATCAGAATGTTTTAGAAAAATATCCAATGCAATATTTATTTGGACAAAGGCACTGATTTCTCAGTCAACAAAGAAAACTAAAAATACCCAGACTTGTCCATGAGACCAGTAAGTATGAGGTATTATTTCAAGTGCCATACCTTAAGGGAAATATATAAACTAGAACTTAATAATAGGAAAGTGATCATGACAAGAAATGGTCTGAAACCATCATTTAAACAATTTTTGAAAATATTGAGTATATTTAGCCTGGAAAAAAAATAAAAGGAGACATGAGTATCATCCTCCTATATTTTAAAAGTTGTCTTAACAGACAATTGATAACAGTCCGCACAGGACTAATGAGTGCAACAAACAAAGGGAGAAAAATTTTTGTTGATCCTCAAAGCTGTTCAAACATGGAAAGCGTCCCCTGAGAAGGCAGTGTGTACTGTCACTAGATGAGGTCATTCATAGGTTCAAAGGAAATTAAACTGTTATAAAATAGCAGTTGGATTTGATAACCTTTCAACTATCCTCCAATCCTGGGCTTCCGGGTTATAAGCTACAGAATTGCTGATATCTCTGGTCTTCTGTTAAATGTTCTGAAACTGAACAACCTGACTTACGCTGCCCTTCCCAACCTTAGATAGCTGGGCACTAAACTGAGGATTTCGGTACTGTTCCTATTCAAGTGTGGCCCTGAAGGACCATTTTAAAAATAGAGCCCCTTCACGAACAACTGCTTCTTTTTCTCATTTTCCCCTAGCATTATCTTAAAGGTCAACAATCATCTCAATATTAAAATGTTGGTAGAGCACTATAATGTTCTATTGATATGTGATATAGAAAACTAAGGCAAATAGACTATTAAATATTTATAGATCAAAAGTTATATAAACTACATTATAATTGATATTTTTTAAATATCATATAAAGATACATAATATGGTTTAATTGTACAAAATATAAATATTATTTTCCATTTACTTAAGAAATGCTACCTCTAAAAATGTCAACTCCTGACTATCTGAACTAATCCTAGGAACTTGTCAGCTGACTACTACTAAGTAGCACACAATGCTATCTTAAAAGCCTAACAGTGTGAAACTGTACACCACCCCATGTCAGCCAATAGACAACAGTTAACATTAGTCTAGAGCTCTAGATTAAGAAAACAAATTAGGAAGTCACAACGCTTCCTGAAAATTCAGAAGGAAGGAAATCAGAGGACAGTTAGGTGTTGGGAACTGCCCTGCCTAGTTTCAGAAGCTGTAACCCTCCATGGCTAAGGCTGAGTCAAGGACCTTGGGACCATAAGCCACTAAGGAGACAAAGCTTATCTCCCTCGCAGGGGCGCTGCCCCTGCCCCCTTTTAGTTCACCCTGCTTGGCTCCAGGCAGATGACTGGTTAGCCAATGATGGGTAAGATTCCTCAAGGGATGGATGACCTAAGACAGGCATGGTCACAAAGGGGCCCTCAGGGAAGGACTTGGGGGGCTATAGAAAAAGGGGGTGATGGACCCTTGCCACTCGGCTTTGACATGTCTGAGTCGTCATTCTGTCTGCAAGAAGTTTCCTAATCTCCTGGCTGCCTTACTTCCCAGCCTGACTTAAGCCTGAAACAATGTCAGAGGGCAGTACAGCCCTGGGCAGGAACAGGCTGTTCTCCTGACCGTCGGCCTAAGAAAGAATGCACAAAATTCTGTGAAACCTGCTTTGCTAAGAATGTCCTCAATTTCCTGATAAGGGTCCAAGCATGAAATGAGTTTTTTCCTCCAAAGTTTTATGGCCCTTTAGCTATCTGACCCCGACTCAGTAGAAGCCCTCATAGTTCTCTGAATGCTATCTATTGTTTGATCCTTACTGCCTGACAATGATTGATGAGCTTTACATACACGCCCTGTATTCCTATGTAATTGAACCCACTGAAAGCCCACTGCGGAACAGGCTCCTGGCCCTTCTCCTTCGAGAGCTCAGCCACCTTTCCTCCCCAAGCAGATCATGTCTTGGTAGACTTACTCTCATCCATGGTGGATGGGGTGGAGGACTCTGCGGGTGGAGCTCCTCCACAGTGAGGGGAAAAAAGCCCCTTAACAAGGTATGAGCTCCAAAAGGTGGCTATACAAATAGCATGTTGAAAATGAAAGAAGGCAACCCCAGAGTATGTGAATAATAAAAAATTTACTCTAAGTTTTCATAATGAATGAAATGTACAAGTCAAAAATTCTATCTTCTACATGTCTAGCCAACTGAAGTCAATTCTTAATGTATAATTCACTTTTCATCTTTTAAGAAAAAAGATCAATTAACACTGACATTATGTACCTGAAAGGAGTACATGTAAGGATTATTAGTTAAAAACAGCTTCTGAACCACTGATTTAAGAGCTCACATGGTGATGGAGGAAAACCAGCCAGATTCCAAAATAAATATTATTAATTCTACTAGTTAAACCAAGACATAAAAAAATTCCACAGTGATAATAACATTATGTCATAAAACTAAAATACAGCTTTTGCGGTTTGCTTCAGTGTTGTTTTTTACATATACCTGGTTTTGAATACTATTTTTCTGAAGATACTGACTCCAAGGATCTGGTATCTGTTCATCTGATGCTCGATTAGACGTTCGAGAATTAATTTTAAGTAAATAGCAACCCTGAGTTCCATATTTCTGTTTCATTTCTTCATAAATGGATTCAGCTCTAAATTTAAAAATGAAAAAAAAGTTTCTAGTGAATGGGGGGCCAACCTTAGGTAATAAAAGATACTAATATAAAAATAATGCCAAAATTATCACCCCAAAAGGCAAAACAGAAAATTAGAATAACCTTAAAATAAAAACAAAGATCATGATCTTAACTGAAATTTTGCTAGCTTGGATAAAGCAGAGTTTCCAAAGCGTGTTTCATGGAATAAAATTTTACAAGCTATTCCTATGTTATTCGAAGAGAGATCTGATGGTCAAACTAGTACTTGGAATATACAGTAAAGAAACTCAGTTTCTTTGCAGCAAACCGTCACTGAGTCTTCCCTGTGCCACAGTGAACTATGAATTTCCAAAGAGCAGCTGCAAACTTATAAATTAGTAACTCTTTCAACTGTGAGGATTTCAGGAAAAATAACTGGAAAATTCTGTCTTAGAGAACTGATATTTTTCAAAACAACTTAAGTGCTAAAATAGAAAAGTATAGCACCCAAAAACTTAGAAAACATTTTTCGCTGCCAGTTTACCCTTCATTTAGCTGCCTCCAAAGAAACACAGTACGGAGGAAGAGAGAAAACTCAAGAACAGCCACAGTATTTATTACATAAAATGCATCCATTTTTCGTGCAAAATTTGTAATAGCTATATGGGTAACTAAAAGCATTTTGATTTCTCTACTTTAAATTAACTGAAGTTCCTAGTTGGTGGGAAGTAACATAATTCCAATTTATCAAATTCAAAACAGCCTAAGAAGCAAACAGTACATTGTAAAGAAGATGCAATTTTGGTACTTAGAGCTAATCTAGTTTAAATAGGTACTTTTTAAATCTAGTGCAAAAAGAAAAACTTGTAAAATCTTATATTCAAATTGCTAACACTATACAAGTAACAAGACTTGCACACAATTAAATTATATTACATGCTATAAAATGAAGGCTCGATAAGTAAAATAGTTATGTATTTTTATAAACACAGATATGAGTATATATATGTATGTATATACACTCAAGTACAATAACCTAAACTTCTCACTTTACCAATGATACTACTGAACATATGAATCACTGATCTAATACTTTAATTACTAATGAACTATCTTAGAAGACACGTAACATATTCAACTGACAAAAACTAATCTTAATAGCCAGTTCAAATTAATTCTATTTGTTATCCTATAAGCTACAGACTGTTTGACTGCAAAGATTACTAAAGATTAGTAATCCTTAAAATAATTCTTTAGTTTTATAGAGGAAAATTTATTAAAAAGATGGTTTGTGTTCAAAACAAAGGCAAGTGTTATTTAATTGCATATTGTAAATGTCACTGAAACATGAGAAAACTGTAAAACAGAAGATTAATTTGATACGCATCTTGAACCAAAAGTCAAAGTAAACTCTAAAGCCTTTTGGAGTAAAATTGCTTTAATATTATCTTATTTTACAAGAACTTAATTTTAAAATAAGTTATTCATATATCCAAAGATAAAAGAACTATAGCAAATTATTAATGAGGAATATTAAAGAGAACATAACAAAGAAATGTTTGCATGTTTTGAGGTTGTAGAAAACATCAAGGCTAAAATATAAAGTGACAAAACAGTAAAGAGTAAAAAATGAAGTGCTTCTAAGGCTTTAAGCAACAGCCAGGAAGTGAAAAGTTAGGAGGAAAACGGAAAAAGTGAAAAAAGAAGAAATAATTTTATATACAGTAAGAAATAACACCTTAGACCTATAGGTGTAAAATGGCAAGCACCTCTGTACAAAGATTGTACTAAAATAGATTTATAGTGAAAGAAAAGTTTAGGTAAGCATGTGAAATTTAACATAAAATAGTGACTCAGCTGTTACATATAACTCTGAAATAAAAGATACAGTTAAATGTTTCATTAGTAAGTTTTTACTTTCTGCCCTGGATAGTGTGGCTCAGCGGACTGAGTGCCGGCCTGCAAGCCAAAAGGTCACTCGTTCAATTGCCAGTCAGAGCACATGCCTGGGCAGGAGGCCAGGTTCCCAGTAGGGGGTGTGTGAAAGGTAAACTTTTGATGTTTCCCTCTCTTTCTCCCTCCCTTCTCCTCTCTCTAAAAATAAATAAACAGCCCTGGCTGGTGTGGCTCAGTGGATTGAGCGCGGGCTGGGAACCACAGGGTCCCGGTTCGATTCCCAGTCGGGGCGCATGCCTGGGTTGCAGGCCAGGTCCCCAGTGAGAGCCATGTGAGAGGCAACCATACATTGCTGTTTCTCTCCCTCTCTTTCTCCCTCCCTTTAAAAATAAATAATAATAATAATAAAAATAAAAAATAAAAAAAAATAATAAAAATAAATAAACAAAATCTTTAAAAAATAAATAAAATTTTACTTTCTTACATAAAAAGTATCTCTAAAATTTAAACAAGCCATGCCCAAATTAAAGTTAAATCATTTAATAAAAAAATATTCTTAATTAAAATGGAAAGCTTACCTCTGTTCATCTCCTGCACTTACATCATGTAAAAGTACGTAATATTTCAGTGTATTTGGTATAAACCACTTGGGGTAGGTATAGTCACTGTTGTGCTGAATTCGATGTTGTTCTTGTGACAACTTTGAAAACTGTTCCACAGGGTCAGCTTCACTAGACGATGCTACCAACATACCTTGTAAACCATATTATTAAGGTAATAATCACTTATCACTTGATGATAAAATTATCCTATTAAAATAAACTTAGGAAGACATTTTCTGAGCTAAAAAAATTCTGATTTCACAGGTTTTCACAGCAAGCACAAGATAATTTCTCCAGCACTTCTAAGTAATTCAAGGTTCTCAATCTTGTTCAGATTTTTTGTTAACAGTTCTTAGGTCATTTACATATCAACACGGTAGTCCAAGAAAATAAAAATGGAAACACCAAAATTGTACAGCTATCAACATATTGAACAATTCTGCTGAATCCTGCTCCCTTCCATTCCATTTGCCTGCAGTTTCATACTCTATCCTACCTCCTTTCTTTGTTACCTCATTAAAAAAACCATTAACTGTCAAAACAGGTTAGCAGCTATAAAACAGGTTACTAAAACACTAGAAAACTTTTTAAATATCAGCTTTTACAACAGCAATTTTGAGGCAATCATCACAAGGAGTTAACACTGGCAGTCTTTATTTTCTCTTTCTAAAAGGGCTAAAAACAGCCCGGCTGGTGTAGCTCAGTGGATTGAGCGCGGTCTAGGAACCAAAAGATCCCGGTTCGATTCCCAGTCAGGGCACATGCCTGGGTTGCAGGCCAGGTCCCCAGTGATGGCCATGTGAGAGGCAACCATACACTGCTCTTTCTCCCTCCCTTCTCTTCTCTCTAAAAATAAATAAATAAAATCTTAAAAAAAAAAGGCTAAGAAATATTAAGTATAAACTACTTGAGTTGGAAGATTAAAAAAAACACAACAAGCAAGCCCTCAATATTCTTATTTTGTAATCAAAAATCCTGTATCTAGAATGCCACTTGAAAAACAATAATGAAAACTTAAAGAATCATCAATTTAAAAAAAGTTCTCCATTCTCTATTTCCTTTCAACAGTTTTGCCTTCATATAACTATTTCTGAAATTAGTAACTTCCAAAACATTTGATTTTAAGAGGACGCAAATGTCAAAGGATACATGCTAAATAGTGGTTCAGAAATTCATGATCTGATGCTGGCATCGACTGAAGGAAGGTCTCTCTGTAAGACTCAAACCATGGAGTAGTAGCTAAAATTAACCATATACAAAACCGTTCAAACTTCTCAATAGAATCAGTTTACAACAGACAAAATTTCAAGTCCATAATCCTTAAAGGCATAAAATAGTAATTTCTAGCAATAAACAAGCATTTTTAACTTGTTCTTAAAGATATAAAGAAGCACTTTCACCTGTGCTTTAATATATACATTAACGACGTGTGTGTATATAAAGAAAGCCATATACACAAATATATTCATACACAGGAGTACATATATTTGCAAAATAAAACTGATTTATTCCCAAACCTACACGATAATCCCACAACTTACTTACCTATTAATGCTTTAAACATTACCCACATGAGTAAAACGATTTTAGAACTAAAGTTTTGTGTCCCTGCCACTAGTCACATTGCCGTCAGTAGCTCCCTTCCATAAATGACATCACTTCAGAACACTGGTTCTCAACTGAGAGCGATTTTTACTCCCAGGAAACACTCAGCAATGTCTGGAAATACTCTGGGTCGTCACAAGGAGGGGTGAGGAGTGGGTGCTACTGGCATCAAGGCAAAGAGGTTAGAAATGATGCAAAACATCCTTCAATAAACAGAACAAGACAGCCCCCCACAAAAAAGAATTATATGGCTCAACGTCAATAGTGGCAAGGCTGACAAACGCTACTTTACAATTAGATTATTTGGGTATAATAGTAACAAAACCTCTTTACATGGAATTTCAAAGCACGCTTAACTTCTAATCAAATGTAAAGATGGGTTTTCACTTTTTCTGTATGTGTATGTTACACATTTCTTAAACTCTCTCTTGTACCAGGCTAATTATTTTACATTACAATTTTATTCTAACATTTTAAATTGAACTTAAAGTTAGTCATTTAGCTAAGTTTAAGCATATTATCTAAATCACAGTTTTACTAAAAGGACATTCTATTCCTAGCTACTTATGCTAATTACCAAGTCTTACTGTATTTTTTGTTTTCATATTAATCACTAAACACAGCAAATAGATTTTATGCTTATATTATAATATTACATTAAATGACTGGGAAAGTTATAGAAAAAAAGCCATTCAGTTTGATCAAATAGCATATTTAATCTGGTACCATATACACACAAAATTTTACAACAAATGCCTTCCAAGAATAACCCATATATTGTTTAGAAGGGCTATGAGTGTAACAATTTCATGTTCATTGCTATAGAAGAAAAACATAACCAGAAATATAATCTATATGAAAAGGGGCAAAAATCTGAAAATAAATGACACAGACTAGTGTTACCTACCATGCAAAATCAATTTTCTTACCAATCAACAAATATATCTTTCCCCTAATCTGTCAAAATTAGTCTATCTAGAAAATTAATGTATATTTTCATTTAGTACCAATGACAAGAAAAAAAAGGATAGGGATTTGTTCATGGTGTGCTGGAGAGTTCTAAATAAACAAATCAGATCTTCCAAAATAGCTATTTGCTGCAACACTATCTGAAATAAAAGACTAGGAAACCAGTAAGTCCACCAAGAGAGGACATTCATTAAGTGGATGTACTATGCAGCTGTAAGAGAAAGGAGAAAATCTCTAGATATTACCATAAAGTGCTCTCCGGAATATACTGTTAAGTGCGGAAAAAAAGACACAGCAGAAAAGTATTCATTTTTGTGTAAGAAAGGGAAGAAAAGAACCACACAGGTAATGTTGGATTGTACTGTCATGAAAGTAACAGAAGGACAAATCTAATAACAGATGAGAAAGGGGTTGAGGGGCATTGACAGAAGCTGGACCTCACTGAATGTAATTTGTTTTAAATTTTTAACTTTGGAACTATAAAAATGTCCCCATAATTAAAAATAAAATTAAGTCAAAAAGTACAGGCAAGTATACACACATATATGTGTTCTTAAGTTGAAATAATACTTTCTAAATACTGGTACAAGACACTGTATCATATTCTTAATAGGGTACTCACTTAGGAATACGAGGAACAAAGGAAAAATTTTAAAACATATATGGCAGAAGTAGGTTACCCAAGTTATAAAATTAACTAATGGCTATGGTAGTATAAAAACTTGGGATACTCTGGCATTTGTTCACTGCTGTTCACACTTCAACATTAATTTCCTACTGATAACAGGAAAATAGTTCAAATTCCATCACTTTCTCCCAGAAAATCCAAAAGTTGCCTCATCTTGAAAGCATGTTATGCCAAGAACTGCTCAAAGTATGTATCCTGAAATTCATATTCTTTTGATGTGAAAAAACAACCATAATATTCTAAACTTTAAATTACCAAGTTAACTTATCTTGCTGGAATTAAAATTAGTAACATAGAAAGAAGAAAAATTATGAACATTTAAAACAAAATAATTCTACAAATACTTTTAACTATACAAGTACAACCAACGAACTTCGTGACTTAAAATACACCACTTAAGTTTTCTCAGTATATTTAGGAAAAACTTTAAATATGCAATTGTTTTAAATATGTTAAAATATTAGATTATAAATTATAATGACCTAAAAAGATTATTTCATTAGGCTGCTGAAATATCCTGATAAACGATACACTTTTAATCTTTTCCCTCTAAAAATCTATCCCATGTCCTTCTCTATTAAGTCTTTTTCATACAACACCAAATACTGCTCACTATACATATTATTATTTGACCTTCCAATCTGATCATGAAAATATGATTCAAATTAGATTAAGAAGCACTCAGAAAATATTTACTCATCTAGTAAATACACATTCCCTCCACTTAACACTAAGCAAGATAAAAAATACAATAAAGTTCACTTCTTAAATTTAATTGTTACTTATGTCACAAAAGAATATGTTTTTTTAATCTACTGTTCTTTCATTCAAGAAATATTTATTATATACATGTTCTAGGCATTACCTTAGGTACTAGAAATAAAGAGGGAAATACTCCTGACCTCATGGAGTGTCTATTTGCTTTACAAGTAGACCTATAAAAACAATTTTATTATGAAGAAATAAAATGAAATCATCTAATTCATAGTTTGAATTCCTACTCACTTGATTATAACCTCCTTAAAAGCAGTAACTTTTTTTCAACATGTGTTCCCAATCTATCATGCAGTAAGCACTGAAATGTTACATGATTTCCAAGTCACAGAATTACTTTTTCTAAAAAAGAACAATTCATTTAAAAAGTAATAGTAAACCTTCATACATACCACTGATGTTGAGGTCATAATCTCCTGCTGTAATCACATTAGCTACTAACCCTTCTGCAGGCTGGCTGCAAGAAACAACATCACTCAAAAGCTTCCGAATGGCTCCAGGATGAGGTGGCTGGGTGACAATGTTGCTTACTGCGATCTTCAAATTTTTAATTATGTGAAGCTGATTATTAGGATCTCTCATATGAACTTTAAAAAAAAGGGAAAAAAAAACCTTGAAATTAATTCTACACAATTCATGATAACCCAACTATAACAACAATAGTAAAAAATTGGGTTACTGGTTTACAAACAAAGATGACCAAATCAGAAACCAGAAATTCTAAGTGGAACAGTCTCCCATAAATGCAAATGACTTACAACATTCCCTTAAAACCAATGGGGCTAGCCAGTCTGAACTTCTCACGCAATGCTACATTCACATCTCCACAGTATGTATTTTCCATCCTCCTGTTTGGAGTTGCCAGGCACTAACCACCATTCATACCACATCTCTAACTCTCACCTCACCCTAAGGCTGGTCCAGGGCACAGTGAAGTCTGTAGTATCAACACTGAAAATAGTAAAGGGGAAGAATGGGAAATTAAATGCTAAATTCAAGATTCCTCTACTTCCCCTAGTGTGCCGCCTGCATGCTCAGCCACTACTATTCCTCCATCATAAAAATCACAGCCCATTCTGATATCGGATGCTGATAGTGGGAAAGTATTGGAACCAGAGAACTCTCCATACTTTCTGCTCAATTTTGCTGTGAACCTAAAAGTGTCCTAAAAAAATAAAGACTATTAAAAAAGAAATCAACACCCAAATCCCTTCTCTCTTCCCAGTATCTCCTGCATTTACCCTGTTACAGGCCTTGACTCAGGTCTACGGGATTTATAACCAGTGGTTCAGAGCCTCAGGCCAAGATAGAGGTTCTTAGGAAATTATAACAAAACGGTATCCACAGTGCACAGTAAGAAATGTGAGCATGTTTTTTAATATAAATGTAATCAGGCAATTTGCATAGTAGTATTAGAGCAGCCCACTATATTAAGGACCAATTTTGGAGTCAGATTTTATTTTGAATTCCAACCCACCACTTAATAACTGGGTTATCCTAAATAACTTTTTAACTTTCCCACTCTTCAATTTCCTCACCTATAACATGTGATTAATACTTATTTCATAGGGTTTTTTTAAAGACTTTGGTGAGATACTGTTATCTAATAGAGTGAGTGTAAAGCACTGAGCACCATGACTGACATTTACATAACTATATAGTTAAGTGCTCAAGAGATGATGGAGGCAGCCGGTATTAACACATACTAGTTCAAGGACATCACTGATCATCGTCTACAAATAAGAGGCAACTCTGAAAAACTGGCTTTGGGTACTCACCCATAAAAAAATGACACTTTTCTTCCCAATGGAAAATGCTTTATACCAAACTTTTAAGGTCAGGCCTGCCTATATTTTGAAAAGTTACATCTGTAAAAACTGTCTTCCTAAATTTCCTGTGTGTTCTCTGTTGATTTCTAAATTTTTAATTTAAAATCCTAAGTCATACACAAAAATAGTTTAAAAAAACTATATATGGAATGAATATGTTCACTTGTACTATAAATACATGAACAAAAGTACAAATAAAATACATGCAAATTCCATAATACAGGTTGCCTATAGGAAGGAAATGGGCCTAAGGAAAGGTAGAAAGATGATGTCAACTGTATCTATAATGTTTGATTTCTTGCTAAAGGAAAAAAAAGACATAAAACAAATATGAAAAGGTTAATATTTGTTGGTTCTGGGTAGTGGGGAGCCGGATGTTTCTTGTATTATCTGCATTCTTCTGTAATTGTTTATTTTTTCTAATTTAAATAAACATAGACAGGACTCTTTCCCTAATTAAACTTCCCACCTAGTCTAACTATGAAACAGAGAAACCAAAAAACATGAATACACTATGCTGCATTTCTGATATGTTTAGAAACGAGCATTTTCCATAAAGCTGGTCCTTAATTATAGAATAACATAAGTAGCCATGTGTGTATTAAACCTCTCACAAAATTTTAAATTGGCCAATTATCTGTTAGTATTCCTAAGTGTCAACACAAAAAAGGATATTCTAGTTTTTCCCTATACTCAGAGTGGGCTTATCAGTTGGGTAATTCTACTAATAAGTCCAGAAACGAGTTACTAAGTGTGGCAGCCAGCCGCAGAAATAGCCCTCTAGTGAGCTCACTATTTCCTGTTATACACACTCTTGTGTGGCCTCCTCCCACATCCCAGGGTTGTAACCAATAGAACACAGAAAAAGCAATGGTATGCCACTTCTGAGATGAGGTTCTAAAAGAGTACAGCTTCCATCCTGGGTTCTCTCTGATCACTCCCTCTGGAAGAAGCTAACTGCCACCCCATGGGGATACCAAGGGAGCCTGTGGACAGGCCCACGTGGCACAGAACTGAGGTCTTAGGCCAACATCCAGGGAGGAAGTGAGACTTGCCATATGAGTGAGCCTGGAAGAAGATCCTCAAGCCCCAGGTGACTGTAGCTCTTGCTGACAGTTCCACTGCAACCTCAACATAGACCCTGAGCCAGAAGCATCTAGCTAAGCCACTCCCAGACTCCTGAGAAACTGAGAGATAATAAATGCTTTTAAGGTGCCAAGTTTTGGGGTCATTTGTTACACGACAATAGAGTAAGTAATACATAGGAGGATGATTAAGAGAAATGCTCTTAAATCACAAGCAAAAAATTCAAAATCTTCAGAACTAAACAGCACAAAAAGTGACTATATATCATATAACATCTCAATTTCAAAATGAAATTCAAATCTACCATTATCTTACTTTTACAGGTTACCATACAGTATCTTGCATACTGTATTAAGCAACATTTTCCAGTATGTGCCGCTCCATGAAATACTGTTTCCTCAAGAAAGTTAAGAGTTGTTTCTGAAAAACTGATTCCATCTTCAAATAAATGTGGGAAATACTGGATTAAGTTTTTAAATAGCCTCTTTATAACAGATCTTCCCAGAGCTAAATGACACCGTGATTCTACCAAACACATGCTATATTAAACAAACTTATTTGGCCACAAAATTCCTTTTTAGAGAACATATAACACATCTGGTGTTCTAGGAAATACATTCTGAAAAATGAAATAACATCTTTCATGTTTTTATCCAGCACAAAAACTTTATAAAGAAAACCTCGACTGCTGAAAAAAATCAAATTTGTACAAAAATGATACAAACAACATATATATCTAAATTTTGTAAAGCTGACAAATTTTATTCAAAGTTCGGTACCTGAAAAACTTGGAGGTTAATTACCTAGTTAAACCAATTTGGTGGGTAAGACTGGTGAAATATTTGTAACTTTTTAAAAGAAACTTAAAAGTAACATTAAGTATTCTTTAAAGGTCATATCCTAGTCTAATTTACCACTTTTGATAGCTCAGAAAATATTCAAAATTTACATAAAATTGCATTCTATCCTATCTTTTTAATCCCTTAAAAGTATTTTACAATAAGCCCTGGCTAGTGTGGCTCAGTGGATTGAGTGCCGGCCTGTGAACTAAAGGGTCACAGGTTTGATTCCCAGGCAGGGCACATGCCTGGGTTACGGGCCAGGTCCCCAGCTGGGGGTGCACGAGAGGCAACCACACGTTGGCGTTTCTCACTCTCTTTCCCCTTCCCTTCCCCTCTCTCTAAAAATAAATAAATAAAATGTTTTTTAAAAAGAAGTATTTTATAATAAATTTTAAAATGTACTTTTCAAAAATGAAAGCCAAGGACTTTCAAAAGTAAGTGGTTAAATGAAATTTTCTTCAATCTTATAAATATCTAAATGCCAAATTTCTAATGCCACCACCCATGGTCCATGTCCTAATCATCTTAAACTTTAAAATTTATACCAACTCTTACCTCTCCCAAAATGTCATACCCTTCCTCAAAAATCTAAGACTGGCACATATTTACCCTTTGGTATGAAAGCCAAAATTCATTCCCTAGCATTGAAGACCAAGAGTAAGGCATTTTCCCTTACTCTTCTGTACTCCGAAAAGGGCAGTTCCCTCAGTTTCCCAACCACTCATAATTCATAATTTACACTTTTCACCCATACAACTCGAACCTCATCCCCATCCTCAACAGGGAGCACTGGCTATTTTTCTACCAACTCTCTACCTAGCCATAAAAGTCCAACTCATTCCACTCCTTTCCTAAATCTTTCAGTCTACAGAAGGAAATCCTGAGTCTCTATTCACTGCACAGTCCAATACAGGAGGCTCCAGCCACATGTGGCTACTGAGCACCTGAAATGTGTAGCCCAAATTGAGATGTAATGTAAGTGCAAAAGCACACCAAACTTCAAAGACTTGGCAAAAAAAGTATCTAATTAAAAGTTTTAATATTGACTACATATTAAAATAACATTTTAGAAATATTGGGTAAAATAAACCAATCATTAAAACTAATTTCTCCTGTTTCTTTTCACTTCTTAATCATGTGACTACTAAATAATTTAAAATTATATATGTGACTCACCTTATATTTCTACTGGATAGCACTGCTGTCTAGTGTGAATAAGTAATTCTAAATACTGCCAGGAGATACGATGACTTAAGTCACATGGCCTGTTTTTAAATCTTTCCTATATGTAAGATTGTGGACAAGTTAACATCTCTTTGGCTCAATGTCCTCAAATGTAAAATGATAATACAGTATCTACCTCACAAAATTCAAAAAGGACTAAAAGAGAAAAGCTACGTAACACAGGTATCAGGTATTAGCATTATTATTTATTAACAAAGCAGTAAAGAGCACACACACCTTTCAAAGAATTTAAGAATGTAGAGCACTTAGCTGCCCTGTTGACTCTGTACAACACTGGAGGAGCTGGCTACGGTACAGGCTGAAGAAGATCCAAGAGTCCTCGAAACTGTGTTTTTTCGGACAGCTTCCTCTCTCCTCTAAATACGTAAATGAACTTATAAATAGAACTATTTTCCCCAAGGAATATACACCTGCGGCATGTAACATGCATTTATGGCACAGCACTGCTTTTGTGCATAAGTCATCATAACCAAATATCATAGCTGTTCACGTGACATAGCTTTATTCAAATCCTTCATTGTACACTGACATTGAAGATATGTACCTACACTTTGCTATGTTCTGTCTGCAAGATACAGGTGAAGACATATTGGTTAAATCATACTTGGAGTTTTATTACACCTATTTTTTCTTTAAAGATTCTAAAGCTCGGGGAAAAAAGGTAGTACTACTAATTAAAAGACACGTTCCTACTGTTGATTTAATTTTAATCTGAAAAATCAAATTTTAGGGCATTTCCTTTCCTATAAATCTAGATGCCTATGTAGCTTGTTCTTACTTTCTTGTCCATTGCGCAAAGGCTGTTCCAGGATTTATTATTTTTTAATACTTAATTTTCTTAAGACGTTAAGTAAATTTTTAACTTGTGGTCAAAAAAATTTTTTCAGTGAAATAACTAAACAGAAGCTTAGATAGAGATGTGCCTCACCGCTGGAAGACTGTAATGTTCAAAACAACTCCGAAAGTGCAGTTTAACACCCAGGGGATAATGATTCGTCTTCTTTACCAAGACCTCCTCGTTCTAAGAGGCAGCATCTGCCTATCCTTACAACTTCCTACTTCTCTCCCTATGGCCGTTGAAGACAGTCTCTTCACCCTTCTCTGGGGCTCACATTTTTCTTTATAGTAATTACCTAAGAGTCTGGCTTGCTCGAGGATAGAAGTGCCAGCAGAAACTGGAGATTTCGACCGCGCTGTCTTGACAACCTCACTTACGGCCCCTCCGTCTGCAGCCACAGGAGACTCCGCGGGGCCCCGGCCCCAGACGGACACTCCGCCCGCTCCGTGCTGTAAACATCGCCCTCATCTTCCCTGCCCGCCCTCAACTTATTCTCCCAGCCCCGATCTGCTGACGCTGGGTGAAAAAGGGAGAAGACCACATACCCTCGGAAGTGAGGCGAGAGAAGGGCTTAAGCAACTCCGCGAAGCTAAGGTGATTGAGACGAGTGAGCCGCTCGGCTTCGTCGCTGCACAGTGCGGCGACACAGGGGACGAAGGAGTCCGGGATTAGTTCTTGCACTGATTGTACACACTGGGCCATCGCCGAGGCAGAGGCAGCGGAGGCGCCCGCCCTCCGGCCCAGTCTCAAAGACGGATCCTGCGGCTGCAGCAGCTACTGCCGCCGCCCGCCGGCCTACCCCGGCCGGGCGGGGCGCCGCAATGAAGCCTTGAGACCAATATAAGGGACAGATTCCGTCGCCTCGGCTCCCAGGGCACACAGCACCGATCCCTCCCGGTCACCGCCGCTCCTTGGCGCTTGCCACGGCGTCCTCACATTCCACCCATGAGGTGGAGACGCCAACAATCTCCACTTAATGCTTCCAAAGACAAAACCTTGGTCACTGCCGGACAGGAACCGCCATACTGAGGCCGAACCCTGACCCACCGGCAGACTGGTCCCGGCAGCCCCAGCGCTGGCCCCTCACGTGACGGTGTTAAGGGAGGCGATAGGGGCAGTGAAAGAGAGCGACAGACAGGGAAGTGAAGAGCAACGGAGGCCGGTGGGGAGGCAAGCGCCGGAAGTTGTGCGACGGTGGTCCCTCCCACGGGACGGCCCCTCCCACTGGGCGGGGCTGGAGCGGAGCAGCAAACGAGGTGGGCGGGGCCAGGCGAGGGAGGCACGCTGTGCTTCGTTTTCACGCAGCTACTTGGCAAAGCCCTGGGAGGTGGGAGGGCTGTCGGTCAGGTCCGAGCTCAAGATGAATACTGTCCTAGTAGGAAAGACCCCGGTTCACCTTCCACGCTTACCTAGCCTCTTCGGAACCCCAAAGGCTCCCTGGGAGCAGTGGGCAAATGATGTGGCTGTTCACACTGCTTCCTGCCTTCTCTCCTCTCCCTGCCCTTTCCTTGCTCGCAGTGGAGTGGCGAGGAGCACCTGCTCACTGGAGAGAGTGTGTTGCCCCTTCCTACACACACACACACACAACACACACGCACACACACACAGAGCCCTGGTGCTTGGGGCTCCTCTGGAGCTGGCCTGAACTGGCCACGTATCGTTTGAACACAAACTGCCTTTTAGAAACAGACTGCCACGAATGTGGACTCAACCGGAGAACAGAAATGTGCGCTCTTGTGTGTCCTGCAATTAACACCAGCATTAGAGAAACGCCTACCCTAACTGCATTTTTGTTGGTCGCAAGGGAAGGGTGTGCCTGCAACCGTCGGAGTCATCTGTCCGCAACAGCATCCTTTTTACCCTCTGCTCCAAAGTCACTTCATAGTGATGGAGGTGAAGGAAGCCAGTAATTATATACCTAGAGTCCTGAACTGGCTTCCATTCCTAGAAGTGAATGAAATGAATTTTACTATAGTGTCACTGATTTGTTTGAATTCCTTCTTAATTATATGCCAAAAGTATAATACAAGGAAAAATGTAACACTCCTTGATGTGATGGAGATTTCCCCAACATCAGTAACTCGAATTGTCAGATTGTTTGGCACCCCTGAGTTTTTTGCCATGTTAAGAATTTATGACAGGTGAGAGGTGTGACTTTTGAGAAATGGGAGGTAGGAAAGGACTATACGACATAATGACATGGCAGCTTTAGCCATAGACCAATTTTGAAAAGATAATACCTGCACATTGAAGATTGGAAATTAACTTTCTTAAAATTAGCTGTACCTGAGCACCTCTTAGAAAGTTTTCTTGTATCCCCAGGGGTACATATATTCCATTTTGAATACTTCTGATGTCAATCCCTTGCATTTTATAATGTAAGAATCTTATACAACTAAGTATGACTCGAGTTATAAGATACATTTTTGGTAACAGAGTTCCTAAATGCAAGCATACTTCTTTAGTACTCAACTAAAAGTTTAAAAGGCAATTTATTTTTTACACTAAAGGTAAAAGTAGCTGTATTAGAGTCTTTAAGAAAGACTTTCAAGGGCAATTTAGCTTAAATGGATTTTTTGAGATATAATTCACATACCATAAAATTCACCCTTTTAAAGTATGCAATTCAGTGATTTTTAGTGTATTCAGAACGTTGCACAACCATTACTGCTGTCTAATTCCAGAACATTTCCATCACCACCAAGGTAGCCTAGTACCCATTACCAGTCACTCTCCACCCCACACCACTTCCAGCCCCTGGCAATCACTAACTTACTGCCTCTACAGATTTACCTATTCTGGTCATTTAGTATCATACAATATGTGACTTTGTGTTCGATCTCTTTCACTTAGCATAATGTGTTCAAGGTACCTCCGTGTTGTAACATGAATCAGTCAGTACTTCATTCCTTCTTATGGCTGAGTTTAAATGGATTGTCTTCGCATGGACTTTACAATCTAACACCACACCCACACACAGTGTTTCCAGTGAAAGACTTTACTGTAAAAATCTATTTCTTTCCTAGTTTACCTAAGGTGTTCATTTTCTAAGGTGTTGTTCTTATCTAAAGATTAAAGCTAAATCACTGATACATTTGCATTCCAGGAAGAGAGAAAAGACAATGCAGAAACACATGACTACTGGTTTAAGATCAAATTGTAGAAATGGCATTCACTCACAATTTCATTCACATTCCTCCGTCCTTGGTGAGTCTGTTGGTCACACCTATCTCCAAAGGAGAATGGAAAACATAGGTTTGTGGTTTCTGTTGCTAATGAAGAGGAGGAAAACGAATATGGGAGAACAGTAAATGGCCTCCAACAGACTTTATTAAAAATAAGGTACTCTGCAGAAGGTATTGCATGGGATGAAAGATATCATACTTCTCTCATTTCTCTGACATCTCCAGACACTGGCTCTTTTTGTATCACATGTCCTCTGAACCATTCACTGTACTCAGAAAAAATGCGGTGCTATGATTGGCCAGGCCTCAGCCCCTTGGCCATGTGCATACCCTCAAGACTAAGAAGACAGAGTCTATTGCCAAAAGAAAGGAAGCTTGCTGGACAAAATAATAATAAGACAAGAAATTGAGGACCTGTTTTCCAAGTACCAAAGATGAGACTCAGCTTCCTTCTTTCCCCCAAATTGAAGAATTCCATAGAACTTATGCTATGCCAGTGGGCTTGTATTTGATATACTGTGTTATCAAATGTTCGTGGATTGTTTTATCTTGTATGTATAATATGGCCAGTCTTTCCTGGTTCTTGGTGTGGTCAAGTTTAAGGAACACAGACATTGAAATCAGAAACATCTGGATTCAAAAGAGGTTCTACCACTTGTGAATAAAAATAATGTCAACATTACTGATCACCATATATCAAGCATGGCGCTTTACATCCATTGTCTATCACTTCTGGTTCTCACACAAACCCTGAAAATTACGTGTCACCAACTTTCAGATGTAGAAATGGAAGCACTACAGAGCAGTTCATTAACTTGCCCAAAGATAATCAGCACTGGAGCCTTAAACAGAGCCAGCTCAGTTTTCACCCTAGGGATTTGATCTCTAGGATAAATTGTTTTTCCGTATGTTTCCCTGCTTTGAAAGTACCTACAAAAATTTTACTCTGCAATAGTTTATATCATCTTAGCAAGAAATCTGTGACTTTTGGCAAGTTAATTATCTTTTCTGAGTCTTACGTTCTTTATCTATCAGTTTAGAAAGTTGGGACTAGAATATTTCTTGTATTCAGTTCAATGTGAAGATCCGAGTCTAACATTCTTTCCACTATTATTAAATTTCACTATGTTACCGGCAGGTGGTGCTATTGAGTACTGGCTTTAAAACCCAATAAAAGCAGTCAGAATATCCCTTAGTAGTTTTGGGCCCTTTTGACTAGAGTGATATATGAAAGTATCACTTAGGTAGATATAGGCTGGTGCTCGTTGTACAGAAAACCAACTCCTTTGGTATGCCTGAGGACAGCGAGGTATGGCTATGTCAGGAAAGCAGAAAAAGGAGAATGGGCACTTGTCCTGATTGTAATCCTGTGGTGCTTGTGATTTCCACCTGCGGGGTCAGCTATTATTAGGATACTTTCTTCGGAAAGCACAGATGAAGAAACTGAGGGCCAGAATGGTTCATGAACTTACTAAGTCCACAGAACTAAAGGAGCAGAACCAGGATTCAGATTCTCTGTTCTTAGCCTTTACTTCATACTTTGCTCACAAAAATAGTCCTCACCTCTCTTGGTACACCTCACTTTATCTTAAAGTCTGAACCTTATGTCTTGAACTGTGTGCCTGGTTGTAAACATATCCCCTAGTCTGGTTTCCTTCGTGGCTCATCAGATGGTCCCTTGCAGAGATCAGGGATTCTGATTAGAAAAAGATAAACATAGGAAAGCTGATGGTGCAGAACAGCCCTTAAAATTTCTCCTTCAAAAATCATCCAAAAGAGGGACTCCTGGCAAGATGGAGGTGTAGGTAGACACACTGTGCCTCCTCACACAACCAAACGAGGAAAAACATCAATTTAAATAAACAAAAACAGCCAGATCTGACATAAAATCAAACTGAGAGGAAGTCCGACAACCAAGGAGTTAAAGAAGACACGTTCATCTAGACCAGTAAGCGGGGCGGAGCTGGGCGAAGAGAGCGCACAGCAAGACCAGGGTTTACAGAGTGATACTGGCAGCGCTGCAGCCGTGGGGAGAGACCCGCGGCGGGCGTGCCTGACCAAAATGCGGCCAGCACCCGGCCCACCCGGACCCAGCAGGGCCGAGACTTGTGGACCGGGCGGGTCCTCATTCGAGTGCAGACAAACCGGGAGAAAAAGCAGGGAGCAGAGCAGACTGCGACGCCCATCCACGCGGGGAAATAAGACCTCAAAGAACCAATTGAAAACACCTGTGGGGGTTGAGGGGGCAGCAGGAGGAACTCCCGGACTCCCGGGAGAGTTCGTCAGGGAGACCCACGGGGCTTGGAACTGTGCAGGCCCGTCCACCGACCCGGAGCCAGCACAGAAGGGCCCAACTTGCTTGTGGGTAGCAGTTTAAGTGCGGAGAGCCAAGTGCCATTGTTCTCTCAGGACCTGCCCCCAAAGGCTGCGTCACAACACAGCATTTCCCCATCCTGGTGAACACGTAAGGCTCCGCCCCTTAAAGTAACAGGCGCACTGAGAAAAAAAATGGCCAAAATGAAAGAACAGATCAAAGTTGCAGAAAAAACACAACTAAGTGACCAAGAGATAGCCAGCCTATCAGATGCACAGTTCAAAGCACTGGTAATCAGGATGCTCACAGAATTCGATGAAAAATTATCACAATTACTTGAACAAATGAAGGATAATATAAAGGAAATGAGGGGAAATCTGCAGGGAACCAATAGAGATGAGAAGGAAACTGGGACTCAAATCAACAGAGTGGACTAGCAGAAAGAAAAAAACACCCATCTAGAAAAGAATGATGAAACAATAATTCAAAAAACTGAGGAGAGGCTTAGGAACCTCCAGGATATCCTTAAACGTCCCAACATCCGTGTCATAGGGGTGCCAGAAGGAGAAGAGGAAGAGCAAGAAATTGAAAACTTATTTGAAAACATAATGAAGGAGAACTTCCCTAAACTGGCAAAGGAAAGAGACTTCCAGGAAGTCCAGGAAGCTCAGAGAGTCCCAAAGAAGTTGGACCCAAGAAAGCACACACCAATGCACATCATAATTATATTACCCAAGATTAAAGAGAAGGAGTGAATCTTAAAAGAAGCAAGAGGAAAGGAGAGAGTTACCTACAAAGGAGTTCCCATAACACTGTCAGCTGATTTCTCAAAAGTAACCTTGTAGACAAGAAGGTGCTGGAAAGAAGTATTCCAAGTCATGAAAGGCAAGGACCTACATCCAAGA
>PVJI01013067.1:0-49089 GCA_004026765.1 Micronycteris hirsuta | reverse complement strand
TCATGAAAGGCAAGGACCTACATCCAAGAATACTCTATCCAGCAAAGCTATCATTTAGAATGGAAGGGCAGATAAAGTGCTTCTCAGATAAGGTCAAGTTCAAGGAGTTCATCATCACCCAGCCTTTATTGTATGAAATGTTAAAGGGATTTATATAAGGCATGGAGGGATATCAACAGGGGAGTGGTAGGGGGAGAGAGGGAGAAAAGGTGCAGAGAATAAGTAGCATAGGTGGTAGGTAGAAAACAGACAGGGGGAGGTTAAGAATAGTATAGGAAATGTAGAAGCCAAAGAACTTATGTGTATGACCTATGGACAAAAACTAAAGGGCAGGGAATGGGGGGTGGCGGTGGAGGGGAAGAAAGGGGGGTAAATGAGACAACTGTAATAGCATAATCAATAAACTATATTTAAAAAAGTAAACTATCAACTCAATTACCATTGTGGTATAATAAGTAATGTATAATTGGTCTTTGTCCCTAGTTTCTGGTACAGAGGTCCTAAAACCCTTGGGATCTCCCAAGTAATAAGATATATAGGAACATCTTTGTTATTCATAATAAGTCCTTTAATAGCTGAGCCAACTGGAGCCCATGCACATATTTCCTCGATGCATGACCGAACAATTGGTGTTGGAGCAAACAGGTTTTCATTTACAGGATTCCAACCTTGGGGGTGGTGTGAACACTTTTGCTCAGACCCCTGTTCTTCCATGAAACAAAGCACTTTCTTGGCTCCCCACCAGGCTATAAGCCAAAACTATGTCTAGTAGGTCCCTATATCTTTATCTGTTCTTAAGCAGCTGTGCAAATTGTTCTCCATCTTCTCTGGAAGGTACATTCATGGGTTTCAAAGTTGTCATCCTCTCAAAGGCAACTGTACTATTATTCCTATACATACAATAGAATATTATTCAACCTTAAATTGAGAAAAACATGGATGAATATTGTAAACAATAATGTGAATGTAGCCACCTTATTTATTTATTTATATTTATAAGAGAACTTAAAAATTTTTTATTGAATTTATTGGGATGATATTGGTTAATAAAATTATACAGATTTCAAGTGTACACTTTTTTTAATATCAAATTTTTAAATTATATTTTATTGAGTATGCTATTACAGTTGTCTCAAAGTAGCAGCTCTCTCTTTTAGGATCTGGGGTACATTGTCCTCAGCCTCCATGTAGTAGTCCAGTAAAACATGTGCTATGTTGTACTGGCTAATGGTGAACTTTGGGAAGGCACATGTCCCTAGAAAGTAGCTTCTCCATATGTCATTTAGAGAAGCAAAAGTCTACAGTCTCAGCATTCCCCATTCACAGTTCAGCATTCCAGGTATCTCCCACTAATCCATGGTTGGTTAGGCAGGTTCCCACAATTTCCATCAAATTTGCTGCCATGTTCTTCAGGCAGGTTTCCCATTGGATCTCCTCTTTCTTACTCCAGTTCTTAATCCAATACCTCGTGGCACCTCCTTATATACCTCATGGAAGGTGGTGGAGGAGGGAGTCTTCTACATCTTTACAAACTGCATGGCTTTTACCCTTGTGGCTGGCACAGGTCACATGACAGAATCCTTAGAGGAGCAGATATAGCCCCTTCCTCACTACAGGCAGCATGGCAGAATCTTTCCTGGCTCACAGCTCCTTCCTCAGGGCTACCTCCTCCTTCTCTCTCCTCATGGCTGACCTTCATGGCTCTTCCTGCTACAGCCCACATGGGTCCTATCTCACTACAGATCTCATGGCAGACCAAATTTCCTTCTCTTTCTGACTACCCTGATTTTAAATGCTGACCGAGAACTTCCTACATGACCTCATATCTGGCCCCTCCTATAATGGGCTACTTATACCAGTTGCCCTAAATCCTTACCTTCATTTGGCTGCCATCTTTATTCAGGGAAAAAGTGATTCAGTGATGCAGGGGACTCAGTTTCCCCTGGCTATGTAATAAATCTGGGTACATTCTGAAAGTCAGGTACTCCTTTTGCCTGGGATGGTAGCATAGCTATTATCTTTCCTTTTGTTATTCAACATCTGTATCATCTCCTTCCCCCACCCCCCAACCATGGGCTATGGTGACCTTGGGGATTCCTCCCTCTGTAGCCCTTTAACCTTTCAATCGTACTTGAGTTTATGCTAATAACATGACTTATGGTGGGCCTTTAGATAACTCTGCATGGGGACCTTTTGTCAGAGGAACTGACCATTTAATTAAAGTGTTGGAACTTTTAGCCCTCTTGATCTCTGGCGAGGATAGAGGGATAGGAATTGAATTTGATAATTGAAGGCCAATGATTTAATCAATTGTACCTATATGATGAAATCTCTATTAAAACAAAACAAAATAACTCTACTTTGGCTGGTGTGGCTCAGTGGATTGAGTACCAGCCTACAAAACAAAGGGTTACTGGTTCAATTACCAGTTGGGGCACATGCCTGGGCTAGGGCCATGTACCAGTTGGGGGTATGCAAAAGGCAACCAATCAATGTATGTCTTGTGCAATGATGTTTCTCTCCTTCTCTTTCTCCCTCCCTTCCCTCTGTCTAAACATAAATAAATAAAGTCTTTTAATAAATTCTCTAAACAACAGAGCTCAGAGAGATTCCTGGTTGATAAATGCATTGAAAGGCTGGAAGAATAGTGCACCTTGAGAGAGCATAAAAGCTCCTACCCTTCTCCCATACCTTGTCTTATATCTCTTCTATTTGGCTGTTTTTGAGCTGTATCCTTTATAAACTAGTAAACATAACTAAAAAATTTTCCTGAGTTCTATAAGTCATTCTAATAAATTATTGAAAATGAGAAGGGGGGTGGGAACATACAATTTATAGATGGTTCATCGGAAGTATGGGTGACACCCTGAGGACTTGCAGTTGTTGTCTGCAGTGGAGGAAGTCTTATAAAACTGAACCCGTACACCTGTGTGGTCTGACACTAATTTTGATCAGTTAGTATCAGAATTGAATTGAATTGAGTTGAATTGAGTTGGATTGAATTATTGGACAGTGAGTTGGAGTGTCAGAGAAAATCTGAGAGTTGGTGCTCAAATGCACAATTACAGGCAGGCCTTTTCTTTGGCTGCAGAAGGAGACATGTTTGGGAAAGAAGCCTGGGCAGGCAGGCCTGTTCAGTGTATTTGGTGTATATTTGGTGCTCAATACCTGAAAAAGACATGATTACTTAAAGGAAATATATCTGAAATGCCTTCTAACATGGGGAAATCTAAGGTATTCTAGTAAATGTTATGGAACATTTACCAAAGATTTCTATTTAAAATCATTACCTATGCCCTTCTCATTGAAGTTAGTCCCACATGACAGTTAAGGCCTGGCTTGTCAGTCTCATTTTGAGTTTGCACAATATAAAAGCTTTGTTTTAAAAAAATGCTGTTTCCTCAATTATTTGCAACCTTTTGAAAATCAGATGCAAAAATCCTCATGTAAGCTGCAAAGAGATAAATGTGTCAGCTAGAGAGAAGGTGGATTAAGTTAGGGGAGTGGTCAGGAAGAAAAACTGCTGAAAAATAGGCAGTTTCAGCTTGATCCTGAGGTGCAGAGTGAACACCCCCTAAAATTCCCCACAGCCCATGGTTGGGGGTTAGGGAGTGGGGGAAACTGATGATACAGCTTAAGATACTTTGTATAACAAAAGGCAAGCTAATATTTGTGCTACTGTCCCAGGCACAGTGTGTCTGTGTGATTCTGAGAGCATTCAGGGACTTGTGACACAGCCAAGGGAGGTGAATGCCTTCCCTGGAGTCACCTGTGTCATGGGAACTCTTGCTCTGACTAAAGATGGCAGCTGAGAGAAGGTAGAAGATATGGCAAAATGGCAAATGTAGCTCACTGTTGAGGGGGTGGAGATGCAGTCACATAGAAAGATCTGGGTCAGGATTTAAACTAAGTGTAGGCAGAGATAGAGAGGCAGGTCTTCCATGAGGGCAGAGAGTGTATGTAGCAGCCATGCTGCTCAGTAGTGAAGAGGGAAACCCTGTGAGAGAGTTTCAGCCATGCTACCCATAGGGAGGGCAGAGCTACCTCTGCTCCTCTGAACAGGCAGACATGAGGAAGGAGCCAAGAGGGATTCAGCCATGAGGTCTGAGAGAGAAAGCAGCAAGCAGCATGCAGTTTCTGGTCAGGTTTCTGCCATGTGGCTGGGTATAGTAAGGAAGAGGCAGCTATGAGATCATGTGGTCTGTAGTGTAGGAAGCAGGCATGCTGGTCTGTAGAGAGTAGGAGCTGGAGTATGAAAGAGGAGATTTGCTGGGAAGCCTGCCTAAAGAAGACGCCAGCAAAGCTAATGGAGCTGGGAATTGCAGGAACCTGCTGAAGGAAGTATGGATTATGGGGGAATTTCTGGAATGCGGAACTCTGACCAGGGAATGCTGACTTCAGTTTCTGGAGGATGTACAGAGAACCCACTCTCTTGGGACATGTGTTTTCCTGGACTTCACAATGATCCAATGTAACATGGCACATGTTTTCCTGGACTATTACATGGAGACTTAGAACAACATACCCAGATCCTGAAGGAGAAAGCTGCTGTGAGAAGATGGAGACTTTGGAACCCACAAATGCATTTCCAGAGGGGATGGACAACAGTTTGCACAGCCAACTTAAGAATAGATAAGGATGTGGGGAACTATTGGGCTTGGTTGGCTTATAGCCTGGTGGGGAGCAAAGGAAGTGCTGGGTGTTGTGGGGAACATGGCTCTGAGCAGAAGTGCTCTGAGCACCCCCAAGATTGGAATCCTGTAAATGAAAACCTGTTTGCTCCAACACCAATTGTTGGGTCATGCATCAGGGCACAATGTGGATGGGCCCCACTTTGCTCAGTTACAACTTGACAGGGTGGTTTTTCAGATAGAGTGTGAATGTCATTAATAGAACATATACAGAGGACACTTTCCACCTTAGGCCTCCTCTTTAGTGTTTTCTAGACACATTATAAAATCTCAGTCAACACATTCTGCAGTGGATTCTAAAGCCACTAAAGTCTGAGAAACACTGGCTTCTGTTATGGACTGAATTGTGCTCCCCCTACCCGCCGCCCCCAATACATATATTCAAGCCCTATCTCCAGTGTGACTGTATACAAACTGTTTTTAGGAAATAATTAAAGTTAAAAGACGTCATTAGAATGGGACTGTAATCTTACAGGACTGTCTTATAAAAATAGAAAGAGAGCTCTTTCTTTTTTTCCCCTTCACGTGAGGACACACAGTGAAGAGCCTGTCTATGAGCCAGAAATAAAGAGAGATCTATCCATGAACCAAATTGTCCAGCAGCTTGATCTGGGACTTCCACCCTCCACAATTGTGAGAAATAAATGACTGTTGTTTAAGCCACCCAATTTTTGTGGTACTTTGTTATAGCATGACAATTAAGGTAAGACAACTTCAGAAATAAAGAAATGATCAATCCATAGTCAGCTACAGAGAAGAGACCCTCATTCCAGTAATCCAATCTATGTTATGAAGAACTGGGTGTGTGGTTATTCTTGGGGTGAAGGCTGGGGATCAAGGGCTAGGAAACAGTACAAAGGAACTTCTGAAATACTGGTAATATTCTATTTCTTTACCTGAGTTTACACAGGTGTATTTGCTTTGTGAAACTTCACTGGGCTTATACTCAGGATTGTTTACTTATCTGCATATATTTGCCACTTAAAAAATAAATGATAGTATTCAAATAAAAAGTTTTTAGAATTGTTAAGATAAAGAGATAACAGATATAAATGTAAGCAATAATGTAAATGGAGCACTTTAAAGTGGAGCCTGAGCTTCTATCTCAGAGGAACTGCCTCCTCCTTTCTCAAACCTTTGGAATGTTAAAACAGGAAAAAAATAACCTTTGGATTTGTAACAGGTGTGGAATGAGGTTCAGAACTTAGGGTGCCAGGAATATAGGAACTCCCCCACCCCAGCCATTACTTAGGGGATGGAGAAGTGGACAGACCAGTTGAGAGGCACTTTGCATATTAGTAATAGCTGGCTAGCTTCATAGATATGTTAGGTAGCTGTGGCAGGCACTCTGAGCCAGGGAGATGGGCGTGACTTTAACCTGTGATATAGCCAGAAGGCATTTCCCCAGTTGTTGTGACTGCAGGAGAGCAGGAAGGGGATTCCTTTACATCACAGGGCCATGCCTGCTAGGACTAATAATGGCAGCCAGAGAAAAGAAGAGTATTAGAGGGCTGGCAAGTATAGCCAATTGTGGAAGGAGTTGGAAATGGGGGTATAAAGGAAGATCCAGGCTGAGATATAAAACTCAACAACAGGCCACCATGCCTCTTGGCCATGCAGGTTGAAAGGATTTAGAAGGACCTCCCCCCACCCGCCCCCCACCCAGCTCACCGTGAGAAGGTATCACATGGTTTTGGATTAAGAGCTGGAGAATGCTGCGACAGGGCTGATGGAACTGTGGATTATAGGACCTGTCCAGCCAAGCATAGGTTAATGGGAGATGCCTGAGATGCTGAGCTACAATCAGGAATGCTAAGCTCATGTTTCTTTTTTTTGTAAGAGAGGGTATCTGGTTGGCATATTCTGAAACTAGCCTGATTTAACAAAAGGGAGGCAGTACTGTGTGTGTGAGTGTGAGTGTGTGTGTGTGTGTGTGCGCGTGTGTGTGTGTGTTTTAAAGGGAGTGGGATTTAATGGCAAAGTTCTACCATTATTCTAAACCTGTATAAGTTTTAAATAAATAATCCTTTTCCTTTTTTACCATTGAGAGCTACATTTTTTTCCAGTGGCAGGCAATAGAACCTAGTGGTTCTGTTACAGATTGAGCCTAAAGCAACATTGTGTCCCAAAGAACTGTTTGCAAAGATAACAAAAAAGCAGTCATGACTAATAGATGGAAAATTAAAAACAGTGTTTAGAATTAGCATCGCTATGTTAGCTTATCTACCTTTCTTTCTATTGATGTAATTGTCTCCCTTCCCTTTCTCATAAAAATACACATTACCTTTGTCTTATTATTGGAACACTATTTGGGATTCTGTCTAAATTCCTACCTCCCAAATAGCTATTCTTTTAGATCTTCAATAAATGCTTGCTCCTTTTCACTTTGAAAGGCTTTTTTAAAGTATGTTTTATTGACTACACTATTACACTTGTCCCATTTTTTTCTCCCCTTTATCCCCCTCCACCCTGTAACCCCCTTCCTTCAACCATTCCCCTCCGCCCTTATTTCAGGTCCTTGGGTTTCACATATAAGTTCTCTGGCTTCTCCATTTCCTACACTGTTCTTAACTCCCCGCCCCCCCATCTATTTTCTACCAACCAATTATGCTTCTTATTCTCTGTAACTTTTTCCCCAGTCTCCCCCTCCCCCTTCCTGCTGATAACCCTCCCTGTGACATCCATTTCTGTGATTCTGTTCCTGTTCTAGTGGTTTGTTAAGTTTGTTTTTGTTTTTGTTTTTCTTAAGGTTCAATTGTTGATAGTTTGAGTTTGTTGTCATTTTACTGTTCATATTTTTTATCTTTTTCTTAGATGAGTCCCTTTAACATTTCATATAATAAGGGCTTGGTGATGATGAACTCTTTTAACTTTACATTCTCTGGGAAGCACTGTATCTGACAATCCATTATAAATGATAGGTTTCTAGAATAGAATAATCTTGGATATAGATCCTTGCCTTTCATGGCTTTTAATAGTTCTTTTCAGGCCCTTCTTGCCTGCAAGTTTTGTTTTGAGAAATCAGCTGATAGTCTTATGGGAACTCCTTTGTAGGTAATTGTCTCCTTTCTCTTGCTGCTTTTAAGATTCTCTCCTTCTCTTTAATCTTGGGTAATGTAATTCTGATGTGTTTTGGTGTGTTCCTCTTTGAGTCTAACTTCTTTGGGAGTCTCTGAGTTTCCTGGACTTGTATGTCTGTTTCCTTAGTCAGATTGGGGAAGTTTTCTTTCACTATTTTTTGAAATAAGTTTTCAATTTCTTGCTCTTTCTCTTGTCCTTCTGGCACCCCTATGATTTGGATGTTGGAAATTTAAAGTTGCTCAGAGGTTCCTAAGCCTCTGCTCATGTTTTTAATTCTTGTTTCTTAATTCTGTTCCACTTGAATGTTTATTTCTTCCTTCTTTTCTGAATCATAGGTGTGTGTCCTGTTTTCCTTCCCTTCACTGTTGGTTCCCGGTATATTTTTCTTGAATTCATTTTGTATAGACTTCACTTCTTTTATCTTGTGGCTGTACTCAATCATTTCTGTGAGCATCCTGATTACCAGTATTTTGAACTCTGCATATGATAGGTTGGCTATCTCCTCATCACTTAGTTCTTTGTCTGGAGTTTTGATCTGTTCTTTAATTTGGGCCATATGTCTTTGTTGTGCACCTGTTACTTTCTAAGGGGTGGAGCTTACGTATTTACCAGGCTGGGGCAACACACTTGGCTGTGTTGTGGCTCTGTATGTGGGGGAGAGGTGTAAGAGGGAACAATGCAGCTTGCTTAGCTCTCAGCCCGTTTTCAGTCACAAGCTAATTGAGCTCTTCTGGTGCTGATTCCCAGCTGGGGGGGCTCATGTACACTCTAGGACCCTGTGGGTCTCTCCAATGAACACTTTCTCCCACTGCCACAACCCCACAGGTTTTTACTGTCAGAGACTTTTGTGGCTTTCTTTTCCCACACTGGAACCCTGGGTTGTGTGCTCTGTCTGACTCCTCAGTTGTTCCTCGTAGTTTATCTGCATGTGAATGTGCCAGCCCCAGTCCACCAGCTGCCACCTCACCCATCCCATCTGCCTGCTACTGCCTTTCCACATGTCTTCTCTGATCTGGCTGCCTGTCTCTGCCCCTCCTGCCAGTCTGGAAAGAGTGTTTCTTCTTTCACTCCTTGGTTGTTGGACTTCCATACAGTTCAATCTGGCAGTTCTAGTTGTTTTTTGTTTTTGAATTGGTTCTTGTCCTTCTTTTGTTTGTGTGAGGAAATGAAGCATATCTACCTATGCCTCCATCTTGGCCAGGGATGAAAGGCCTTTTTATGTTTAAGTTAACCTGAGGCACCTGGCAGTTTTGAGCATACAGGACACACTTGTTAGAGTTATTTGTCAATTCTCTTTACTTCATTAGATAAAAGGCCAAATGAACATGTGAATGAGCAAACTGGGAGAGAAATCAGGAATCCACACGAAGAGTAGAAGGTATAGGAGAAAAGTGCACAGGTTTGAAGCTTGCACGCAGGCTCTGCTACCTGCCCATGAAGTTATTTAACCTCTCTGAGCCTCAGCTTTCTTTTCTGATCAATTACCTCTAACAGGTGAGTTGTCAAGATAGCAAGAAGCTAGGAAAATTCCTGGGCAAATGGAATGGGGAAACTGAGGGATGAAAATTAAACCAGGCCAAACAATTTGAACAATTTATATGCAGCTAGTAAATCACAAGACCTTATCTCTCCTAACCAAGGACACTTGAGAATAAATAATTTACAACTCATCTCCTCCTTAACCAGAGAATACTTAATTTACCTGGCCATAAACCACAGGCCTCTCTGGAAGAAAGGAAGAGGAATTCCAATGCTAATGGAGAGATTACACCAGAACAAAGGAGCCAGCTTGGGAAGAAGCTATGGGATTCCCTTTTAAGCTCCCCCTCCCAAGAGAAACAGTGCATCTGCTCTCCCCCGAGAATTTTCCTCCTCCCAAATTCCTACATTTCTCCTATATAAACTTGCTTCTGAAAGCTCAAGGTAAGGTGGATGTTAGGATTTTAACCTGCTACTTTTTCAGATACGCTACTCTCTTTGATATTAATAAAAGTGCATTATAAGCCAATATCTGTCTTTGCTTTTGGGCTGAACAGTGTCAGGCAGCATGAACCTAGGACTCAGTAGCCCTCTGGTTTCAAAAGTGAAACAGCATATGTAAAATACCTGTCCTGGTAGTTAACCAGTACACACACAGAACTCAGGAAGTTTAAGCATCATGCTGTTGAATGGGAACCATGTTGTGGCAAAGTCCCTACAGCCCTACAGCCTGGATCATGGATATGCAGGTAAAATAAGAAGACAAATTTATTTTTTTAAACATTGTATTTATTTATTTTTAGAGGGGAAGTGAGGAAGAAAGAGAGGGAGAGAAACATCAATGTGTGTTTGCCTCTCACACACCCCCTACTGGGAACCTGGCCCACAATCCAGGCATGTGCTCTAATTGGGAATCGAACCAGTGACCCCTTGCTTCGCAGGTCAGCACTCAATCTACTGAGCCACATAAGCCAGGGGAGAAGACATCTTTAAATACAGATTCTACAGGACTTCTGGCCAAGATGGAGGCGTAGGTAGATGCGGTATGCCTCCTTGCACCAGCAAAAGACAGAAAACAACAATTTAAAAACAAAAAACAACCAGAACTGAAAGAAAATTGAACTTTATGGAAGTCCAAAAACCAAAGAGTTAAAGACACGTTCATCCAGACTGGTAAGCAGGGTGGAGCTGGGCATACGGCCAGACGGTGGTTTGTGAAGCCGGGCTTGCAATGCTGAAACAGGCTGGGGAGACTGTGGCTGGCAGACCCAGACCCAGCGGGACCAAGGCTGTTCACAATTTACCTTCAAGGAAATCATATTCAGATACAGCTGTGATATCTTCACATTAAGTTTATTGCTTCTAACATGGTCTTAAGTGAGTGGTGTCAAATAAAGACTTCCTGAGTAACTTTAAGAAATTAAGCTAATTGCAATTTTATGTGTTATTGTAACAGGATGCAGACAGGGGGCCCTCAAAGAGGGACTTGTAACAGGGTGCAGCCAGGGAACCCCCAAAGAGGGATCTAGAATTCAGGGTATGCAGGAAATATTAGAAAATATATATATATAGGATGTCCTCACCCTGACAAGTCTTAACTGGGGGATGGGACACATGGAGCAGGGCCACTGAAAGCTGTTTTGCATAGCAACAGTTTTGCACCTAACCTCTCCCATGGTCATTTAACATATCTATACCTTTTAACTGGTTTAATGGATATGTTAAATAGCTGTGGCCATGCTTTGAGCCAGGGAGATGGGAGGGACTTGAACCCAGGGTGGAACAGGGAGGCAACTCCCTCTGGTTACAGCGCCTGCATGAGAGAGAAAAGAAGGAAGGCTGGGGCCCACATGACTTTGGAGTAAGTGGGAACCATGTGACTTTGGGGTGCTCCCTTTTGCCACATGGTTTAGGAAGCAGGAGAGACCTTGCTGGAAGTAAAGAGGTGAGAGGACTCTTGCTGGTGGGTCATGAGAAGGTGCCATGTGGTTTTGGATTAACTGGAGATCATGGTGGTGACACAGCTGATGGTGCCGGGAACCTGAGCCACGGACTTCTACTTCTTTTCCTTAGATACGGTACTCCAGACTGGGCAAAGGGAGAAGGAAGGACTGTGTGTATTTGTGGAAATTCTTAAGGACTTCAGTATTTTAAAGTCGAGAGCAGAAGGATGGGGGTGTCCATTTGGTTATAGTATATTGTTCACCCTCCACCCACCCCCACTGAGTCTGTTCTGTAAAATTATAAAAGCTTTTACTGTCTATTCCCTGCCAACAAGTGCCAATCCTGTCCTCTTTGGCCTGTATCTGAGCCTGGATGTTTTACAAAATTCAGGAAATTTTAACAATGCAGATTAAAATGCCTTTTTGCTGTACTGTGAATTTTAGGACATAAATTCATGCAACTAGGTGCCTGGAAACATGACTTAAAATGTATATTAATATGCACAAGATTACAGGTAAACTATAGAACAGTCATCATTGAGGACCACCAGAAATTGAGCTTAATGGAAGTCTACCACTACAGAATTAAAGAAGAAACTACATAGACACTAGCAGAGGGGGTGGAGATGCAGAATGGTCCCACACTTTTGTGTGGTGAATAAAAATAAAAAGGGATATCTTGGGAAGGAGGGGTCCCAGCCCCACATCAGGCAGCCCAGTCCAGGATTCTAGTGGCAGCAAAATATGTCCCCATAACTTCTGGTTGTAAAAACTAGCAGAGATTGAGGCTGAGGGAGATGGATTCTTCTGGTGTCCCAGGGAGTTCCTCTTGAAGGGCCCATGCAAGGACTTAACTCCCTCTGAGCTCCAGTATGGGGGCGCCAGCTTGAAGGGAACAGAGACATATGGGCAGGAACTGAATTGTCCAGCATCAGGGCAAGAGGTAGGAGGCAGCTTTCTCCTAGACAGAAGGGCTGGCTGAGGCCATTGTTCCTTTTCTGAGCCATGCCCCCACAGAGCCATCAGGCCAGTGCCATATAAAACTGGCTTATTCTGTTTTTCCCACACTGGTGATTCCCTGAGGCCCTGTCCCACCTAATTTTTAGGCCTACCCAAACTGTTTCCAGTGGTTTTTTCATATAAATGTCTTGTCTTGGCTGATGCTTCAGATTTCTATAAATTCACTCAAACCCAGCAGCATCTGAACTCAGTGAGTGCCATACCTTTTGCTAAGAAGTCCCAGGCCTGGCACTGGCAGCAGTTGGCCTTGGTTTACAGTTTAGCCCTTCCTGGGAACCTCCAAGCCCAGCACTATTAGCAGCCACCTGCAGATTATGTTGTAGCTTATGCTGGGTGGTCCCAGAGAGAACAAAGGTGCTGGTTGACCTTGAACATGCCAACAGCAATCAAGTCTCAACTACAAGAGGAGGGTGTACAGAGCCCACACTGTGGGGGTACGAGATTAGGTGACAGAATAGGTTGTGCAACTGGACCCTACAGGACGCCTACTACATTAGGCCACTCTACCAAGCCTGATAGACATAGCAGCTCTACATAATAAATAGAAACACACAGGGTATGCCAAAATAAGTTTTGAAAAACTATATGACAATAAATTGGACAATCTGGAGGAAATTCCTAGAAACATACAATTTTCCAAAACGGAATCAAGAAGAAGCTGAAAATCTCAACAGAACAATTACAGTTAATGAAATCAAAGCAAAAATAATAAAGTAAAAAGTAAATTCCCACCAAACAAAAGTTCTGGACCAGGTGGCTTCACAGGTGAATTTTATCAAACATTCAAAGAAAAATGAACACCTATCTTCTCAAACTACTACAAATTATTTAAGAGGGGAGAACACTCCCATGCTTATTGGATGAGGACAGCATTATCCTTATGCCAAAACCAGATAAAGACACTACAAAGAAAGAAAATTATAGGTCAAAATCCTTGTGAACATAGATGCAGAAATCCTCAAAATATTAGGAAACGGAATTTAGCAACACATTAAAAAATCATACATCATGATCAAGTGGGATTTATTCCTGGAATCCAAGGTTGGGACACTATGTACAAATCAATTAATGTGATACACCACATAAACATAATAAATAAAAATGATATGATCAAATTGAAATGCAGAAAAAACATTTGAAATATTCTAGCACTCATTTATGATAAAACTCTGAGCAAAATGGGAACAGAGGGGTCATACCTCAACATAATAAAAGCCATATATGAGAAACTCAAAGCTAACATTATCCTAGATGGGGAAAAAATAAAATTGTTTCACTTAAGATCAGAAATGAGACAGAAATGCTCACTTTTACCACTCTGAGTCAACATAGCAGTGGATGTCCTAGGAATAGCAATCAGACCAGAAGACATAAAAGGAGCCCAGACTAGAATGGAAGAAGTAAAACTGTCATTATTTGCAGATGAAATAATATTGAATATAAGGAACCCTAACTATTCCACTAGAAAATTATTGGAACTGATAAATGAATTCAGCAAAGTAGCAGGATACAAAATACATATCCGGAAATCCGTTGCACATTTATATACCAAAAATAAACTATCAGAAAGGAAAAGAAAAAAAATCTCATTTGTAATTGCATCAAAACATAAAAAACCCAAGAATAAATTTAACCAAAGAGGTAAAAGACCTACAATCAGAAGATCATAAGGCATTGAAGGAAGAAATTGAGGAAGATACGAACAAATGGAAGAATATACTGTGCTCATGGACAGGAAAAAAAATAACACCATTAAAATGTCCATGATACCCAAAACAATCTAAAAATTCAATGTCATTTTTATTAAAATATCATGGCATATTTTACAGGACTAAAACAATCCAAAATTTTATTTATTTTTAAGTATATTTTATCAATTATGCTTTTACAATTGTCTTATTTTTTTTCTCCCCTTTATTGCCTTCTGCCCTGCACTCCCAACCACCATTCTGCTCCCATTTAGTTCATGTCCATGGGTTGTATATATAAGTTCTTTGGCTTCTCCATTTCCTATACTATTCTTAACCTCCCCTTGTCTATTTTGTACCTACGACTTATGCTTCTTGTTCCCTGTATCTTTTCCCCCAGCCTCCCCCTCCCCTTCCCTGCTGATAACCCTCCTTGTGGTCTCCATTTCTGTGATGCTATTTCTGTTCTAGTTGTTTGCTTAGTTTATTTTTGCTTTTGTTTAGGTTCAGTTGTTGGTAGGTGTGAGTTTGTTTTCATTTTACTGTTTATAGATTTGATCATCTTTTCCTTAGATAAGTCCCTTTAACATTTCATATAATAAGGGCTTGGTGATGATGAACTCCTTGAACTTGACCTTATCTGGGAAGCACTTTATCTGCCCTCCCATTCTAAATGATAGCTTTGCTGCATAGAGGAATCTTTGATGTAGGTCCTCACGTTTCATGACTTTGAATACTTCTTTCCAGCCACTTCTTGCCTGCAAGACTTCTGAGAAATCAGCTGATAATCTTATGAGAACTCCTTTGTAAGTAACTGTCTCCTTTTCTCTAGGTACATTTAAGATTCTCTCCTTCTCTTTAATCTTGGGTAATGTAATTATGATGTGCCTTGGAGTGTGCTTCCTTGGGTCCAAGTTCTTTGGGATTCTCTGAGCTTCCTGGACTTCCTAGAAGTCTACTTCCTTAGTCAGACTGGGGAAGTTCTCCTTCATTATTTTTTCAAATAAGTTTTCAATTTCTTGCTCTTCCTCTTCTCCTTCTGGCACCTTTATGATTCGGATGTTGGAATGTTTAAAGTTGTCCTGGAGGTTCCTAAGACTTTCTTATTTTGTTTTTTTTTGTTTGTTTGTTTTTGTTTTTTTTGCATTCTTATTTCTTCATTCTGTTCTGGTTGAATGTTTATTTCTTCCTTCTGCTCCAAATTGTCGATGTGAGTCCCGGTTTCCTTCCCGTCGCTGTAGGTTCCCTGTGCATTTTCCTTTATTTCACTTTTCATAACCTTCACTTTTTCCTCTATTTATTGACCATACTCAACCAATTCTTTGAGCATCCTGATTACTGGTGTTTTCAATTGTGAACCTGATATGTTGGCTATGTTTTTATCGCTTAGTTAACAGGGGGATAGAAGTGTATTTTTTCTGGAGTTTTGATCTGTTCTTTCATTTAGGCCATTTTTTCATCTTGGCTCACCTGTTAAGTAGTAATGGGCGGGGCCGTAAGTGTTTAGTAAGGGCCTGAGCCTTAGCTGTTTGCCAGGATGGGGCAACACATATCACTGTTGTGGCGCTGCATGTGGGCAAGGGGTCAGAGAAGGAATAGTGTCACTTGCTCTGCTCTTGGCCTGCTTTCAGTCACTTCCCATGATACCCACAAGCAAATTACAACCTTCTGGTGTTCGCTCCCAGGTGGGTGGGCTTGTGTAAATTCTAGGACCTTGTGTGTCTCTCAGAGGAACTCCCCTGTGATGGTGGGAGTTTCTCCCACTGCTGGAACACCCACAGGATTTTTCAATCAGAGGTTTTTAGTCTTTATTTCCCTGCACTGGAACTCTAGATTGCTATGTCTGTCTCGCTCTCCAGTTTTCCTTCCTGTTTATCCGCATGTAAATGTCCAACGCCCACTCCACCAGCTGCCGCCTTGCCATGAGTCCTCTCTTCCCCAGGCTGCTCCTCTCTGCCCCTCCTACCAGTCTGGATGAATGTTTGTGCTTTAACTCCTTGGTTGTCAGACTTCCATACAGCTCAATTTTATGGCAGTTCCAGTTATTTATTTATTTTTTTACATTTATTATTGTCTTTCTTTTGTCTGTGCAATGAGGCACAGTGTGTATACCTATACCTCCATCGTGGCTGGAATTCTAGAACCTTTCTTTTAAAAAAAATATTTAATTTTAGAATGACGGGAAGGGAGGATGAAAGGAAGGGAGAGAAACATTGATGTGAGAAAGAGACATCAATCAGATGCCTCTCAAACACACCCCTACAGGACACCAAACCTCAACCCAGGCATGTTTCCTGACTTGGAATTGAACCAGTAACCTTTTGCTTCATGAGATGACACCCAATCAACTGAGCCACATGAGTTAGGGCTCAAACCTTCCTTTTTTATTTTTATTTATTTATTTATTTATTTTTAAAGATTTTATTTGTTTATTTTTAGAGAGGGGGAAGGGAGGGAGAAAGAGATGGAGAGAAACAGCAATGTATGGTTATCTTTCACATGGCCCTCACTTGGGACCTGGCCAGCAACCCAGTCATGTGCCCTGACTGGGAATTGAACCGGGACCATTTGGTTCCCAGCCCATGCTCAATCCACTGAGCTACACCTGCCAGGGCTATTTATTTTATTTTTTACATTTTTTATTGTTGTTCAAGTACACTTGTCTCCATTTACCCCCCCCACTACTCCCCACTACCTCAGCCATCCACACAGCTCACCTCAATCCTACCCCTATTTGGTTTTGTCCATGTGTCTTTTATACATGTTCCTGAAAACCTCTCACCCTATTCCTCCCCTTTATCCCCTCCCTCCTCCTCTTCTGGTTACTGTCAGTTTGTTTTTAATTTTACTGTCTCTGATCATGTTTTGCTTGCTTGTTTGTTTTGTAGATTAGGTTACAATTAAAGGTGAGATTATATGGTATTTGTCTTTCACTGCCTGACTCATTTCACTTACCACAATGCTCTCCAGTTCCATCCATGCCGTCGCAAAGGATAGGAACTCCTTCTTTCTGTTGCATAGTATTCCACTGTGTAAATATACCATAGATTTTTGATCCATACATTTACTGATGGGCACTTAGATTCCTTCCAGCATTTGGCTATTGTAAATTGTGCTGCTATGAACATTGTGGTGCATAGGTTCTTATGGATTGGTGTTTCAGGGTTCTTAGGATGTAATCCCAGCAGTGGAATTGCCGGGAGAAAAGGCAGTTCCATTTTTAGTTTTCTGAGGAAATTCTATATGGTTTTCCACAGTGGTTTCCCTAGTTTGCATTCCCACCAACAGTGCACTAGGGTTTTTTTTCCTCCACATCCTCTCCCACACCTCTTGTTTGTTGTTTTTTTATGGCCATTCTGACAGGTGTGGAGTGGTATCTCATTGTGGTTTTAATTAGCATCTCTCTGATGGCTAGTGATGCTGAGCATCCTTTCATATGTCTCTGGGCCCTCTGTATGTTCTCCTTGGAGAAGTGTTTCCTCATGTCTTTTGCCCATTTTTAAATTGGGTTGGCTTCCTGGATTGTAGTCATCTGAGTTCTTTATATATTTTGGAGATCAAACCTTTGTCCGAGCTATCATTGGCAAATATGTTTTCCCATACAGTTGGCTTGCTTTTCATTCTAATGCTGTTTTCTTTATCCATGCAGAAGCTTTTTATTTTGATGAGATTCCATTTTTTTATCCTTTCCTTTATGTCCCTTCCTCTAGGGGACATATTGGGGAAAATATTGCTGTGTGGAATACCTGACATTTCTCGCCTATGTTTTCCTCTAGGACTTTTATTATATCATAACTTATATTTAAGTCTTTTATCCACCTTGAATTTATTTTTGTGTATGGTGTGAGTTGGTGATCAAGTTTCACTTTCTTACATGTAGCTGTCCAGATTTCCCAACACCATTTGTTGAAGAGGCTATTTTTAGTCCGTTTTATGCTTCTTTCCCCTTTGTCAAATATTAATTGATCTGGACCAGTAACCTTTTGCTTCATGAGATGCCACCCAATCAACTGAGCGACATGCGTTAGGGCTCAAACCTTCCTTTTGACTAGGGTTTATTTCTGGGCTTTCTCTTCTGTTCCATTGGTCTATGTGTCTGTCCTTATGCCAGTACCAGGCTGTTTTGATGGTAGTGACCTTGTAATACAGTTTGATATGAGGTATAGTGATCCTGTCTACTTTGCTCTTCTTTCTCAAAATTGCTGAGGCTATTCAGGGTCATTTATGATTCCATATAAATTTTTGAAATGTTTGTTCTATATCTGTGCCATATACCACTGGTACTTTAATAGGGATTGCACTGAATCTATGAATTTCTTTGGGTAGTATGGACATTTTGATGATGTTCATTCTTCCAATCCATGAACATGGTATATATTTCCATTTATTTTGGTTTCCTTAATGTCTGTCTTCAGTGTTGTATAGTTTTGAGTACAGGTCTTTCATATTCTTGGTTAGGTTTATTCCTAGGTACTTTACTTTTGTTATTGCTATATCAAATGGAATTTTTTTCCTGATTTCTGTTTCTGATATTTCATTGTTGGTGTATGAAAATGCCTTTGATTTCTGAATATTGGTTTTGTATCTCGCTGTTTTGCCAAATTCATTTATTAGGTCAAGTAACTTTTTGGTGGAGTCTATAGGATTTTCTATGTACACCATCACATCATCTGCAATCAATGACAGTTTTATAACAGTGTGCAGCCAATGGGAGGGGAGCCCAAAAACGGATTTGTAATGGCATCCAGAACTAAGGGTGTCCAAGAAATATTAGAAAAAAAATATATAGGATGTCCTTACCCCCACAAATCTGAGCTGGGGGATGGGATACATGGAGCAGGGCCATTGAGAGCTGTTTTGTAGAGCAACAGCATTGCAGCTAACCTCTGGTATGGTCATTTAACATATCTATAAACTTTAACTGGTTTCATGGATATGTTAAATAGCTTGGCCATACTTTGAGCCAGGGGGATGGAAGTGACTTCCACTCAAGATGTGACTGGGCAGCAACTCTCCCTGGTTACAGCACCTGCGTGAGAGCTTGGAGATGATTGGCTCCATGCCATGGGGCCACACCTGCCCGGACTTACTATGGCAGCCCTGTAAAGCTGGACAAATACAGGAATGCTGGCAGGTGTAACTGATTATGGGAAGAGTCAGAAATGGGGCTGCAGAGGAAGATTCACACTGGGATTTAAACCCAGGTGAGGTAGCTGTGCCAGGTGGGGAGCACACGGCTTTGGGGTGCTCCCTTTTCCCATGTGGCTTAGGAAGCAAGAGAGACTTTACCTGGAAGAAAATGGTTGAAAGGACTCTTGGTGGTGGGTCATGAGAAGGTGCCACATGGTTTTGGATTAACTGGAGATTGTGGTGGCTACACAGCTGATGGTGCCGGGTACCTGAGACACAGATTTCTACTTCTTTTCCTAAGATACAGTAACCCGAACTGGGCAGAGGGAGAAGGAAGGCCTGTGTGCATCTGTGTGTATTCTAAAGGACTTCAGTATTTTTTTTTAAAGATTTATTTCTTTATTTATTCTTAGAGAGAGGAGAAGGGAGGGAGACAGAGAGGGAGAGAAACAGCAATGTATGGTTGCCTCTCACACGGTCCTCACTGGGGACCCAGCCTGCAACCCAGGCATGTGCCCTGACTGGGAATCGAACAGGGACCCTCTGGTTCCCAGCCCGCGCTCAATCCACTGAGCTACACCAGCCAGGGCAGGACTTCAGTATTTTTAATGAAGACATTAAGTCATTACTCTATGTCTGTATAACTTTTAAATAAATGTTTCCTTTCCTTTTCTCCAATCTCTGGCATTGAGAGACATCTTTCCCCTGGCGGCGGGCAAGGCAAATCTAGTATGGGATGGGGTGACCCCCAGAGAAAAGGGGGTTCTTTAGGTATTAGTATATTGCTTACCCCCCACCCCCTAGGTCTGTTCTGTCACAGTTTTGCTTCCTCTTTTCCAATTTGGATGCCTTTATTTCTTTTTCTTGTCTGATTGCTGTGGCTAAGACTTCCAATACTATGTTGAACAGAAGTGGTAAAAGTGGATGTACTTGTGTTGTTCCTGATCTTAGTGGGAAAGCTTTTAGTTTTTGTCCATTGAGCATGATGTTGGCTGTAGGTTTCTTGTATATGGCCTATGGCCTTTATTATATGGAACAATTCTTTATAATAAGACTGGAACAGTACTAATATGACAAGAAATATGATCTCAATAACGAGAATAGGAAGTACACGACCAAGAGTAGTGTGATATTGGAACACAAGTGAAGTGAAAGAAGGAAAATTAAAATACAATTTGAAAGAGAGAACAAGGAAAACCAATCAAACAATGCAATTATACAGAGAAATAAAATAAATAAAACTAAACAGAAAGAGAAATTTAAAAAACACTAATAAAATAGGCCTGGCTGGCATAGCTCAGTGGATTGAGCGCAGGCTGAGAACCAAAGGGTCGCAGGTTCGATTCCCAGTCAGGCGACATGTCTGAGTTGCAGGCCAGGTCCCCCGTGGGGGCCACGTGAGAGACAACCACACATTGATCTTTCTCCCTCCCTTCCCCTCTCTAAAAATAAATAAAATCTTAAAAAAAGCCACTAATAAAATAAAAGAAATAAAAATAATGAAAAAATAATAATACAAATAAACAATAACACGCGAGTTCTCTAGAACAGCAAAGTAAAATTTGTCTCAGTTTCTTAGTTGTTGGGTTTAGCCTTGTGTTCCCTCTTTGGATCTGTCTCTGGATGTTTCATACCTCCAGGTCTTATTGTCTCACTTGGAAAAAAAGAAAAGAGAAAAATCCTCCTGGTGACTTTAAACCTGTCAAGCGAGTTCTGCTGGTCTTTCTGGATGCTGCCGGCTGAGGGGGCTGGGCTTTGCTTTTTTCCCTTCCTATGGTTTTGCAAAGATGGCGGCCAGGTCTGGGCCTCAATATTCACAGTTGTCCCCCCTCCAGCCCAGGTCCTCTGTGTGCTGCTGATCCCCCACTGTCCATCTGTGCCAGAGCAGTGCCTTCACCAGTTGTGCTGTGAGGTGCACTGATTAGGGGCAACTCATATACCACCTCTCCCTAGTTGCTGACCTAGGTACTGTGCATTCTTAAAGTCTCTCCAGGGTAGTTCAGCTCCCCCATTGAATTAAGTCTTTCTGGGGAATGTTAACTCCCTGAGCCTTGCTGCTCTTCTCTGCTGGGGATGCCTTCTCCTTCCTCTTCGCCAGCCAGCCTCAGGGTATGCCCGCTAGGGCGGTGAGGCAGCCACTGTGCCATAGCTCCTTAAACAGCGACTGAGAACCCTTTTTTTTTTTTTTTTTTTTTTGAGTAAAATCCTCTGGTTTAAGCCTGCCATCCTTAACAAGCGCTCAGCTTGTCAGACAGCCCAACTTTCTAACCAGAGTGGAGACTATCTGGGTCAGGGTCTGTCACGGCCCAACTCTTCTCTCTTCTCCAGGTGTCACCTGGCTCCCCAATTTCTCTGGTAATAACCTAGCCAGCGTCCACAGTCCCAGTGGGTGAACATGAACAACTTCTCTGTATCTGTCACTTCGTCTTTATTCCCCCCAGCGACTTCAAGCATCCAGGTCCATCCTGGTGCCCCTCCCTGTTTGGCAGGGTAGGAAATTGCTGATTTGGCTCTCTTCCAAGGATCCTGTGGAAGACTCCAGGCCAGGTGTTGCAGCAGCTTTGGTCCCCACGCAGATTCTAGGGTCCTTAGCATCCCCATGCAATCTCCTTACTGTCTGCTTTTCAATGTCTTCTACAATTTTGACCCCCAAACTTTATATAAGCTGTGATTCCATTGGCTGTTCACTCTGTTTCTCAGAAGATCAGCTAAGTGTTCCACCTGTGCACAGGGGTAAGTAGGCTCCGCTCCCACCTACTTCACCACCATCTTTTCCAGCCTGAAACCTTCCTCTTTAATAATGCAAACAGTATGGCTCTCTGAATAGAAACTACAAGCAGCTTTCATGTCAAATAACCCAGCGCTTGTGTGACAGTATGAGAATGTAGATGCTGGGAACATTTGATGAATGAATCCTTCCAGTCAGACAGTGTTCTTTTTGTACTCATTACCTGACATATGCTATCAGATTAAATCACTTTCCTTCATGAGGCTCCCAAAGACTTTGAACAGTTTTTCAGTGATCCTTATAGAAAGACATCCTTCCTAGAGAAATGCAGTGTTTAATATAAGTCCATTGGTATATACTGGATCTCTAGGGAACACCAGAATTCCCTGTGATGGCATAAGGGTTAGTATGTGGTGATCTTTTTTTGTGGCTTGACATTAAAACTCATAACTGCTTATTGTTTCCTCAAAGACACGTTGCTTTGGAGTCAATTATAACACACAAAATCTACAAAATCATGGGGGGCATATCCTGAAGCTTTGAAAAAAAAGAAAAGAAAAAGAACGCTTAAGATGCATTCTGTGTTGGTATAACAATGATTGTCTTTACTGAAGATACTCTTGAAATTTCTTTGGACAATCCTCTTTGACAATGTGTGAATATTCAGCTTTGCTAGATATGGCAATAATTTTTATGGTTCACAAATACAAAATGAAAGTGATCCAAAAAATACCTTCAAGTGACTACTTAATTTCTGGTAACTATTATAGTACTGAAATGACTAATATTTTGCTACTTCAGTCTGGTAAGACTAATGTATGAGATTGAACACGTACTCGGACTGCAACCTTGTTAGGGGCTTGTATGCCTAATGCAAGGCTCCGACCACTTTGAAAGAAGCCAGCTGTCCTCTAAACATTTGCCCATCTACTTACTCATGTTGCAATGTACTACTGCCTTCAACATATTGTAGAAAGATAATGTACTGATGAGGTGGATTGAGGATGAATCTGCTCATGTTCCTGGAATCAATCTGAGGATAATGTGTATTTGCCAAAACTTGTGGAAACCTTTAAGGAATAGAACAAGGGGATAATAAAATGTCTTGAAGTCTACCAAAAATAAGGTCCTCAAGTAGGAATAATTAAAATGAAACACACATAATAAAATCTGAACAGACTTATGCTATGAACTGAATGTTTGTGTCACTCCCTCTCCCACCCGCCCCAAATTCATGTGCTGAAATTCTAAACTTAACAATGGCGTTAGGAGGTGGGTCCTTTGGGAGGCAGTTAGATCATGAGGGCAGAACTCTCATAAATGGAATTAGTATCCTTATAAGAAAAGACACAAGAGAGCTTGTTTTTTCTTTCTCCTCTCCTCTATTTGAGGATACAACAAAAAGTGATGATTATCTAAATACCAGGAAGTGTGGTCTCACCAGACATCAATATGCCAGCACCTTGATCTTAGACTTGTCAGCCTCCAGAACTGGGAGAAATCAATGTTCGTTGTTTAAGCCACTCAATCTGTACTATTCTGCTATATTGAACAGCAGCCTAAGATAACCTATAATTGGTAAATAAATAATGAAGAATCTTATAGCAAAAAAAATCACAGAACCAGATGGTTTCACTGGTAAATTCTACAAAGTATTTAAAAAATTAATACCAGTTATTCTCAAACTCTTCCAAAAAACTAAACAAGGAGGGACATTTCTTCACTCACTTTATGAGGCCACCATTACTTCAATACGAAACTATACAAAGGCACTACAAGAAAAGAAACTACATGTGAAAATCCTTTATGAATATAGATGCAAATACTTAATAAAATACTAGTAAATCAAACTGAGCAACACATCAAAAGGACCATCACATGACCAAGTGGGATTTATTCCTAGAATGGAAGGATGATTCAAAATACTAAAATTAATAAATGTAGTAAATTATATTAGTAAAAGGAAGGAATAAAACCACATGATCATCTGAATGGTACAGAAGAAGAATTTCAAAACACTCAGTAAACCAGAGCCTGTAGGGAAATTTCTTAACATGATTTAAAAAAAAAGCATATATGAAAAATCTACAGCTAACATGATACCCAGTGGTGAAAGGCTAAGCTTCTCCTATAAGATTAGGAATAAGGCAACAATGCCAGTTTTCACTATTGCTAATCCACATAGTTCTGGATTTTCAAACCACAGCAATTAGGCAAGAAAAAGAGATAAAAGGCATACAAACTGGAAAGGAACAAGTAAAGTTATCTTTGAATACAGATGATATGATCTGATATATAAAAAACCCCCCAATGATTCCACAAAAAACTGTTAGAATAAATGAATTCAGCAAACCTGTAGGATTCAAAATCATTGCACAGAAATCAACTGTATTTCTGTACATTTGCAATAAACAGTTCAAAGGAAATTAAAAAAAAAAAATGCCATTTACTTCCAGTCAATATTGCTGGTAAATGTGGTAACTGAATCCTCATACAACCACATCAACATTACAGCTAAACTACAGAAACCCTTCATTCAGAACCTCCAGCTAAAATCCAGCTGAATGGAAGTCCTATAACTAGTCATCTAAATAAGAAGTCACATTGAGACTGGTAGAAGGGCAAGAAAAGTGGAATAGGCTGATCCCAAACCTACATATAGTAGAATATTGGGAGGGATATCTCAACTCCATAGGTCCCTCCTGAGGAGTGAGGGGTCTCAGCCCCCACACAAGGATCGTCAAGTCATGGTTTCAGTGCTGGGAAGAAAGCCCACATAACTTCTGTGTGTGTAAGACAGCAAGGATTGAGGCTGAGGGAAATGGAGGCTTCTGGTGTCCCAGGCAGTCCTTCTAAAGGACCAGCATGGACTTATTTGGACTTACTCCCTCTGAGCTCCAGTACTGAGGTAGTACCTTGAAAGGCACCAGGGACATTCTGGGAGTAACTGACCTGCCTGGCATCAGGGTGAGAGCTGGGAGGCAGTTTTCTCCCAGGGAGAAGTGCTGGCAGAGGCAATTACTCCTTTCTGAGCCCTCCTCACACAGAGCTGGCAAGTGGGTGCCATGTCTGAGTCTCCATCAATCTGGCTTACACTGTTTGCTCTGCCTTGATGATTCTTTGAGACATTGCACCTCCCAACATTTGGGCCCACCCAAGCCATTTCCAGTGGCTTTTTCATACAACTAGGCTCTCTTGCTTCATGCTTCGATTTTCCTAAAATCTCTCAAACAAGGAGCGTCGACGGCCTCTGTGTATCCCATACTTCTTGCTAAGTGTCCCCAGGCCTAGTACTAGCAGCACCCCACCTTGGTTCACTGTGGGAACTACATACTGTGGAGCTCTCCTGGTCAGCTTCGGGTGAGAATAAGTTGTCCTGGACACAATCTGTTGTTCCTGCAGGAAAGGGGGTGGTGATTCCCTCTAGTGGAGAATGCCTGGAGCCCTCCTCCAAAATGGCTTTTATTGGGATCTGTACGTGCAGTAATACAGAGCATGCATGCATAGCTCATCAATCAGTGCCCAAAGGCTATATAGTTAATACAAAACAGATATTATCTGTAGATAACAATTGAAGGAACACAGAGATCTGCGTTAGGTCTGTCAGGTTAGGGTCTGTTAGACATGCTGATGCCAGATGGTTGTTGAGGCTTGTTTCATGTGAGGTAAGGAGTTCACTCCTTATGCTTATCTGGTTTATACCAACGGGGCTATACAAAGCAAAGCAGACTTCAAAGGGCACAATGCATTCTTTAGGCTTGATTTCCCATGGGAACCCTTGGTGTTAGTATCAGGTCATTCCTGCCTCCTGCATTCCCAGTGTTCCAGTCGAGACTTACAGGCCTCTCTCAAGGCCGTGCTTGTGTGGGGCTACAGTCTCCAATGCCACACAAAGTGGTCCCCAACAGTCCACAGCTAGGTCTCTCCTAGGTAACTTCAAGCCTAGCACAAGTAGTAGCCATCTGCAGATTGCTCTGTAGCTCGTGCTGCATGTTCCATGTTGGGCACAGATGGTGCCTGACCTTGTACCTCCCAGGAGGGTCCAAGAACCAGTGCACCCAGTGGACAGCCTCAGACACCACTGGATTGTTGGGGAACAAGAGGTGTGTACTTGGGGGGACTTCCGCTAAGATGGCGGCGTAGGTGGATGTACTTCGCCACCACTCACAACCAGAGAGTTTAAACAACGAACTCAATAGCGAAAAATAAACAACCAGAATGGACAGAAACGAACTGAAGGGAAGTCCGACACCCAGGAAGTGGGAGAGGAAGTACATCCAGGCCGGTAAGTAGGGCAGAACCAAGTGGAGGAGAGGAGTGAAAGGCAGTTTGCCCGGAGGGACTCACACTGCAAGCATGTAAACAAAACACGACCCTGAACAATGGGTGAACCCCGCAGGTCGGAGGCGTATCCGGAGAGGCCAGTGGGAACCAGCAGGGCTGAGACTGGCAGAGGAGGCAGTAAGGAACTAGGGAGCGGAGGATGATAGGGAGCCGGCGTTGAACGGCAGTCGCCATTGCTCTCTCCCAGGCCCCACCCTCAGCGGAAACGTCACAAAAAAAGCGACCCAGGTTACCGGGCACCAGCGAACACCTAAGAATCCGACAGGTGCGCTGAGATAAAAAGAATGAAAATGGCCAAAATGAAAGATCAGAACAAATTACAACTAACGGATGACGACATAGTCAACCTATCAGATGCTCAGTTTAAAATGCTGGTAATCAAAATGCTAACAAAACTGGAAGAAAGGTGGACGCAAATAAATGAACAAATGAAGAATACGATAAAGATAATGAGGGATGACCTACAGGGAACCAATAGGGAAAAAAAGGAAGCTGGGACTCAAACCAATAGTATAGACCAGAAGGAAGAAATAAGAATTCAAAAAAATGAGGAGGGACTCAGGAACCTCAGAGACATTTGGAAACGACTCAACATCTGGATCATAGGGCTGCCAGAAGGACAAGAGGAAGACTAAGAAACTGAACGTATTTTTGAACAGATAGTGAACGAGAACTTCCCAGATCTGGCAAAGGAAATAGGCTTCCTAGAAATCCAAGAAGCTCAGAGAACCCCAAAGAAGTGGGACCTAAAGAGGAACACACCAAGGCACATCATAATTACATTACCCAAGATTAAGAATAAGGAGAAAATCTTGCAAGCAGCAAGAGAAAAGGAGACAGTCACCTACAAAGGAGTTCCCATAAGACTGTCAGCTGATTTCTTGAAAGAGACTTTACAGGCAAGAAGGGGCTGGAAAGAAGTATACCAAGTCATAAAAGGCAAGGACCTACATCGAAGATTATTCGATCCAGCAAAACTTTCATTTAGAATGGAAGGGCAGATAAAGTGCTTCTCAGATAAGGTCAAGTTCAAGGAGTTAATCATCACACAGCCTTTATTATATGAAATGTTAAAGGGATTTAAATAAGACATGGAGGGTTATCAACAGGGGAGTGGGGGGGCAGGTACAGAGAATAAGTAGTATAAATGGTAGGTAGAAAACAGACAGGGGGAGGTTAAGAATAGTATAGGAAATGAAGAAGCCAAAGAACTTATGTGTATGACTCATGGACAAGAACTAAAGGGGGGGAGGGGCAGTATGCAGGGCAGAGGGAAATAAAGGGGGGTTAATGGGAAAACTGTAACAGCTTAATCAATAAAATATATTGAAAATAAAAATAAATAAAAAAATAAAAAAAGAAGAGGTGTGTACTTAGAGTGCTCAGCGTGTGTGACTGGGAAGGCTGTGCCACCGAGCCCTATGAGATACCTACTAAACAAGGCCTGTCTACCAAGTCTGGGAGATGCAAAAGTTCTATGGAATACATAGAAGCAAACACAGGGAAGCAGTCAAAATGCAGAGAAAGAGACCAAAAAAACCCCAAATGAAAGAACAGGGTAAATCTCCAGGAAAAGAATGAAATAAAATGGAGGTAAGCAAATTACCAGATACAGAGTTAAAAAAATAGTTGTAAGAATGCTGAAGGAACTTAGTGAGAACATCCACAGCATGCAAAAAGACACAGAAACCATAAAAAAAGAACCAGTGAGAAATGAAAGAAACATGAACCAAAATAAAGAATAATTTAGAGGGAATCAACATATAGAGTAAATGAAGCCAAGAATCAAATCATCAATTTGGAATATAAGAAAGCAAAAAAAACCAAAAAACAACAGCAACAGCAAAATAACCCAAACAAACAAAAAAAAAACCCCAACACCTAACCAGAACAGCAAAAAGAAAAAGGAATTAAAAAATATAAAGACAGTGTAAGGAATCACTGGGACAACTTCAACTGTACAAACATTAACATCATGGGGTTGTTGGAAGGAGAAGAGAGAGAACAGGAAACTGAAAATCTATTTGAAAAATGCCAGAAAACTTCCCTGATCTGGTGAAGAAAATAGATGTACAAGTCCAGGAAGCACAAAGAGCCTCAAATGATATAAACCCAAAAAGGTATATTCTAAGACACAGCATAATTAAAATTCAAATGGTTAAAGGCAAAAACAGAATCTTAAAAGCGGCAAGAGAAAAGAAGTTCTTTACCTACAAGGAGTTCCCATAAGGAGAAATCAGCTGATTTCTCAACAGAAACTTTGCAGGACAGAAGGGAGTGGCAAAAAATATTCAAAGTGATGAAAAGCAAGGACCCTACAACCAAGATTACTTTACCCAGAGAAGCTATCATTTAAAATCAAAAGACAGATGAAGAGCTTCCCAGACAAGAAAAAGCTAAAGGAGCTCAACACTACCAAACCAGTATTACATGAAATGTTAAAGGGTCTTCTTTAAGAAAAATAAACAAATATAAAAACATGGAAAATAAAATGGCAATAAGTACATATTTATCAAGCGAATCTAAAAAAGCAGAATAACCAAGGCACATCATAATTACATTACCCAAGATTAAAAATAAGGAGAGAATCCTAGAAGCAGCAAGAGAAAAGGAGACAGTTACCTACAAAGGAGTTCCCATAAGACTGTCAGCTGATTTCTCAAAAGAGACTTTGCAGGCAAGAAGGGGCTGGAGAGAAGTATTCCAAGTCATGAAAGGCAAGGACCTACATCCAAGATGACTCTCTCCAGCAAAACTTTCATTTAGAATGGAAGGGCAGATCAAGTGCTTCTCAGATAAGGTCAAATTCAAGGAGTTCATCATCACCCAGCCTTTACTATATGAAATGTTAAAGGAATTTATATAAGACATGGAGGGATATCAACAGGGGAGTGGGAGGGGGAGAGAGGAGGAAAAAGTACAGAGAGTAAGTAGCATAAATGGTAGGTAGAAAACAGACAGGGGGAGGTTAAGAATAGTATAGGAAATGTAGAAGCCAAAGAACTTATGTGTATGACCTATGGACAAAAACTAAAGGGCGGGGAATGGGGGGGTATGGGGGAGGAGTGGAAGAAAGGGGGAAAAACGGGACAACTGTAATAGCATAATCAATAAAACATATTTAAAAAAAGCAAAATAAATGAACAAGCAGAAAAGAAAGATTCATAGTTACAGAGATTTTGACAGTTGCCAGATGGGAGGGGTGTTGGGAGATGAGTGAAAAAGGTGAATAGATTAAGAAGTAAAAATTAGTTGTTGCAGAGTAGTCATGGGGACATAAAGTACAGCATAGGGAATATAGTCAGTAACATCATAATAACTATCTATGGTGTCAGATGGGTATGAGATTTATCAGGATGATTACCTAGTAAGTTATATAATGTTTAATCACTGGAGTGTACACTTGAAATTTATGTAATATTGTATGTCAATTGTAATTGAAAAATAAAAATGATTTAAAAAATTTGTAAAACAATTCTATTTACAATAGCATAAAAGAGAATAATGAATAATATATTTAGCAATGTAAAATTGTACAGCTGCAATGGAAGATATTTTGGCAGTTCCTCAGAAAACTAAACACAGAATTATCATGATTCAGAAAGTTTACTCCTAGATATATATGCAAGGGAACTAAAACCAGGTAGTTAAACAGATAATTATGTGCCAATATTAATTATAGCATTTTTTACAACAGCAAAAGGTAATAACAATCCAAGTGCCAATTAATTGATAAATTGACAAAATAAAATGTGATATATACATATAAGTAATTTTAAAAAGATTTTATTTATTTACTTTTAGAGAAAGGGGAAGGGAGTGAGAAAGAGAAACATCAATGTGTGGTTGCCTCTCGTGTGCCCCCAGCTGGGGACCTGGCCTGCAACCCAGGCATATGCTCTGACTGAAATTCAAACCTGTGACCCTTTGGTTTACAGGCCTGCACTCAATCCACTGAGCCACATCAGCTAGGGCACATATAAGTAATTTATGCAGAGAAAAGAGGGAATGAAGTTTTCTTTTTTTTTTTTTAATATTTTTATTTATTTTTAGAGAGAGGAGAAGGGAGGGAGAAAGAGCAATGTATGGTTGCCTCTCACATGGCCCTCATGGGGACCTGGCCTGCAACCCAGGCATGTGCCCTGACTGGGAATCGAACTGGGACCCTCTGGTTCCCAGCCTGCGCTCAATCCACTGAGCTACACCAGCCAGGGCAGGGAATGAAGTTTTCATTCATACTACAACCTGGATGAATGTGTACAAGCTTATGCAAAGTGAAATAATCCAGACATAAAAGGACAAATATTGCATGAATCCATTCATGTAAATTACCTAAAACAAGCAAATCCATAGAGACAGAAAATATTTAGAGATTACCAGGGGCTGGTTTAGGGAGAACCAGGAATTATTGCTCAATGATTACAAAAGAGTAATAAAAACATTTTGGAAATAGATAACAGTAATGTTTGCATAATTAATGTCATGGAATTGTATCCTTAAAATGGTTAAAATGGCAGATTTTATGTTATATATTTACTATAATTTGAAAGATTAACAATGTAATATATAAAAAACATTGAATTATACTCTTTAAACAGGTGAATCATATTGAATGTAAATTATATTTCAGTTAAATTGTTTCAAAATAAATAATAAATACTATATTTAAGCAATCAATTGTATTTATATAGTAGTAATGAGCACACAAAAAATGAAGTTAGCCCTGGCCAGTGTGGCTCAGTTGGTTGAAGCACTCTTCCATACACAAAACAGTTGGGGGGGATTTGATTTTTTGGTAAGGGCACTTATCTAGGTTGTGGGTTTGATCCCTGGTTGGGTGTGTATGGGAGGGAGCCAATCTATGTTTCTCTCTCACATTGATGTTTCTCTTTTTCTCTTTTTCCCCCTTCCTCTCTCTTTAAAATCAATAATGATATTAAAAATAAATTTAAAATGAAACTAAGAAACTATTCCATTAACACTAGCATCAAAATAATAAAAGTTAGGAATAAGTTTAACAAAAAAACTTTTACTCTGAATAATACAGAACACTGTTGAAAGAGATTAAATTAGTACCAAGTTAATAGAAAGACCAGCTATGATCATGATGAGAATACTATAAGGTGACAAAATTTCCCAAATGTGTATATACTCTACCTTCAAAATTTCCAATGACTTTTTTTGCAGAAATTGACAGGCAGATCCTAATATTTACCTGAAAGTCTAAGAAACCCAGGACAGCTGGAACAACCTTGAATAATAATAACAAAATGGAGAACTCACAATTCCCAAGTTCACAGCTTTGGAGTTTCAGTAGGTAAGACATTGTCGTAGTGGCCATAGGCTTGACATAGATGAATGGAATAGAATTGAAGAGTCCACAAGTAAGTTTTCTTATATACAACTAACAAACACATGACAAACTGCCAGGACAATTCAATGCTGAAAAAAGTCATTTCAACAAATTGTCATTGGAAACTTGGCTAGTCCCATGCAAAAGAGTAAAGCTGGACCTTCTACTTCACATCAGACAGAAAAATTAACTGAAACTAGATTAAACTCCTAAATTGAAGGTACAGTTACAGGGTACAGGGCTTGTTTTGGGGGCTATAAAAATATTTTAAAATTGAATGTGGTGATGGAGGCACAACTCTGAATTTATAAAAATCATTGAGTTGTACACTTGCAGTAGGCAAATGATATATTATGTGAATTATAGTGCAATACAGCTTTTTAAGATAAGAGGTTATAACTAGTGATCCCACACACATGAAAAGGATAATAAACTATAAACAATTCCATGCCCAGAAATTTAATAACTTGAATAAAATAGTCCAGTTGCTTGAAAGACAGAAAACTACCAAAGCTCACATGAGATAGACAATTTAAATAGGCCTATATTTATTTTTAAACTGAATTGATAATTACAAACTTTCCAAAACAAAAAGTACTAGATCCAGATATTTTTCACTGCTGAATTTGACCAAATATTTAAGGAAGAAATTGTGCCAATTCCCTACAATCCCTTGTAGAAAATAGAAGAAGAGAAAACCATTTCTAACTCATTCTATGAGGCCAGCATTAACCTGACACTGAAAATAGATAAAGACAAGTACAAAAAGAGAAAATGGAGAAATACTGCCCATAAACATAGATACAACTAAATACTGGCAAACTGAATCTAGCAATGGGTAAAAAAAGAGTAATACACCATAAAGAGTGGGATTTATTCCAGGCACCCTTGTTTAACTGGCTGGTTCTATGATAACAAAAAAAATCAACAAACAAATTCTACCATATCAACAAGCTAAAGAAAATGCATGATCATATTAGCAATGCAGGAAAAGCATATGACAAAATCTATCACCCATTCTACAATTAAAAACTCTTCCCCCGGCTGGTGTGGCTCAGTGGATTGAGCACTGGCCTGCAAATCAAAGGGTCACCAGTTTGATTCCCAGTCAGGGCACATGCCTGGGTTGCAGGCCAGGTCCCCAGTAGTGGGCGCATAAGAGGCAACCATACATTGACGTTTCTCTCCCTCTCTTTCTCCCTCCCTTCCCCTCAGGCTAAAAATAAATAAAATCTTTAAAAAAAAAACCTTTTGGCAAACTAGGAATAGAGAAGTTTTTCAACTTCATAAAGAAAATCTGCCAAAAACCCTAATGCTAACATTATACTTAATGGTGAGAAATTGTACACTTTACCCCTAATATTGGGTATAAGGCAAATATATCCCCTGTACCATTTCTATTCAACATCTTACTGGAAGCCCTAGCTAGTGCAATAATAAAGAAAAACAATAAAACCTGTATAGATTGGGAAAGAAGAAATAATGCTGTATTTGTTCACATATGGAATTACTGTTTATGTAGAAAATTCCAAAGAATCAACAACAACAAAAAACCATAGCAACATCACAGCATATAAAGCTAAGAGTATATAATGTTGATTGCTTTCCCATATACTGCCAGTGAAAAATTAGAATTTGAATTAAAAACAGTACCATTTATAATAGCCCCAAAATGTGAAATACTTAGGTATAAATCTAATGAAATATGTTCAGAATGTATATGAGGAAAACTGCAAAACTTTGATGAAGTCGATGATGTAAATAAATGAAGAGATAATCTATGTTCATGAATTAGAACACTGAACATTAAGATGTCAATTTTTTCCCACCTTGATCTATAGACTCTATGTAATGCTAGTTAAATTATAGCAAGCTATTTTATATATATTAATAGGTTCTAAACATGAAAAGACAGAAGGCCTAGAATAGCCAACACAATAGTGAAGAAAAAAGTTAGAGAACTGATACTAATAAAATTCAAGAGTTACTATGTAAAGCTGCATAATCAAAAGAGTGGTATTGACAAAAGAATAAAGAAGGAGACTGACAGAAAAGAATAAAGAACCCAGAAACAGGCCCACACAAATATAGAAAACTGACCTTTGACCAAGAAGCAAAGGCAATTTAATGGAGAAGTAATAGTCTTTTCAACAAATGGTGCTAGACATCCACATGACAAAAAAAAATCTTAACACAAACCTTATACTTCCACAAAAATTACAACGAAATAATCATTTAGTAGAACACAAAACTATAAAAAGCCTGTAACAAAACATAGGAGAAAATGTAGGTGATCTTGGGTTTGTTAAAGAGTTATTAGATATAACTCAAATGCACAATCCATTAAGAAAAAATTTGATGTTGTAGTTTATTGAAAAAAAAAAAACCCAAAACAACTTCTGCCCTGGCTGGTGTGGCTTGGTGGATTGAGTGCCGGCCTGCCAACCAAAGGGTCACTGGTTCGATTCCCAGTCTTGTGCGCATGCCTGGGTTGTGGGTTGGGTCCCCAGTGGGGGCACGTGGGACGCAACCACATGTTGATGTTTCTCTCCCTCTCTCCCTTCCTCTCTCTCTAAAAAGTGAAATAAAATCTTTAAAAAAAACCCCTGCTTTTCAAAAGGCACTAAATAAAGGGAAAGATAAGCCACAGAATATAAGCAAATATTTATAAAACACCTATCTGAATAAGACTGATAACCAAAATATTCAAAGAACTCCCTTAAAACTAAATTGAAAAGCAAACATCATCAATTAAAATATGGACAAATATCTGAACAGATACCTCATCAAAAACAATATAAAAATAGCACAAGCATATAAAAATGCTTTAACATCATGTATCATTAGGGAACTACAAATGAAATCAATGAGATACCATTACACATTTATGGAACAGATAAACTACAAACCACTGACAACATTGAACATTGGTGAGGATGCAGAGCAACAGAAATTCTCATTTATCGCTGGTGGGAATGTAAAATGATGCAGTCACTTTGGAAGATGGTTTCTTTTAATCTTATGATCCAGCAATCCCTCTCCTAGGCTTTTAACCAACTGATTTGAAGATTTATATGGAAATATAGGAACCTGCATGCAAATGTTTATAACAGCTATACTCACAATAGTCAGTAACTGGAAGCAAGATGTCCTTTAATAGGGACATGAATAAACCAACTGTTGTATATTCTCACAATACAACACCACTCAGCAATTAAAAAAATCAACTTATAATACATACAACAAATATCTGAATCTCAAATTATGTCGAACATAAAAGCCAGGCACAAATAGAGACAGTATAATTTCCATTTATATAAAGTTCAACAACAAACAAATCTATGATAACAGACTGGTGTTTACTCTTTGGAGGCAGAGGTGCACTGACACTCTGAAGTTGTGACAATGTCATGTCTCTTTATTCAGATGTTATATACATGTCAAAGTGCATAAAATTGTATAGTTAAGATTTGGGTATTTTACTTTATGTAATTATACTACAATAAAGTTGGTTATTTAAAAGAAGTCAAGATACTGGTTATTTTGGATGAATGTAGTGGGTTGTGATTGGGATGGAGCAATTGTGGGACTTCTGGGGTGACTAGTGTTGGCCTGGAAAATGCACCTGCCCAAAAGGACACCTACAGTTAATGGGCTTAAATTCCTAACCAGAGCCTAGCAGCCATTGTTTTCAAAGATCCTTCACGAATGCCACATTTCAGCAAAAAGCCAGACTGTGCTGCCAAGCCTCCTGCATTGGGCTCCTGTCCTTTAAATTGACCCTCATAAGAGAGCTCCTAGGATGAAATTTGACCAATAGAACTTGGACTTTCCTGTTGAATCAAAACTGCACAGCTATATTCTCATGTTTATCTTCACCAATGAATTGGAGTAGCTTTATTTTTACAAATCAGGACAGTGCTATGTGGAATAATCAAGCTGTGATTTGTGGTCCTCATTTGTATAGGATATACCAACTAGGGATCTGATTGGGGGTGGAACCAGGGGAAGGCAGGCACATGTGTCATGAAACTCAGAAAGAGGGAGGTGTTGGACCAAAGAATTCTGTTAGTCTAGTCTGGGGAATAGAAGGGATTAGTTGGGGGGTGGATCCTTCTAGAGCACATTGGAAGTTTGGGAACTTAATTGGGCATTCTGAGAGCACCTGTTCCATTCCACACTCCAAACTAATATAAACCCAAGGAACTCTCTTACCCACCTGGTGAAGGTACTAGCTGGTGTATAGTCGGGACCTTCCGGCCCTGGAAGCCACATGGCTGATAGCACTACTGGCCACACACACAGGTTCCAGAAGAGAACCTGAAGCTGGACAGTGTCTGGGCACAAACTTAGCTGCCTGAATGACCGCTGAGCAACCTCCTGTATTTCCAAAGATGGTACTTTAAACTTGAGAAGGAATTCTGAACACTGCCTTTGGTTTTGGTCTGGCTGAGGACAACTGGTCTTTCCTCCAGTTTTCCAGAGGGGATGGGCTTTGAGACAAGAGTCTGCCATTCTCCCAGATCATGTAGCATTTGAATAACCACCTCTTTCCTTTCTCACCAGCCTCTGCCTCTAGAATTTGCCTATTGGTAGAGACAGCAGACAAATTCCTACTTGGGTTCTGTACCTGTTTTGCCAAATCCAGAAGGGACAGTATGGACACTGGTAAGTCCTAGAGGGCTCAGGCTCAGTTCTCAGCTGCCTGTGGCAGGCCAGCCCTGAGTGGGATTGCTGGGATTTCCCTATCTCAGAGAATTTCTCTGCACTTTTGCTCAAGGTGTCAGCCCTTTGAAACACTTGGCTGATGAAAGGAAATGAGTCTGGGAATGAGATAGACTCTATGAGTGAGTGAGTCAAATTCTTGGTCCTCTACCTCTGCCATTTGAACTTTGTGCCACTGAGGTCCAGTGGGGACCATTTGGGCTTTTGTGCCGCTATATGCAGTAACGGTTGGCAGAAGAAAAGACAACTTGCTAGTGAGCACTCGCTTGAAACAATAGAATTGTGGATTCAAATTTTGTTTATATGTCCCCACTTTGCCTGGGGACTTGTTGTGGTTAGAGTTTTGGGTTTGAACTTCTGTGCTATCAGGGGTTGTTCTGTTTTGACTCCTCAAGGGAGCCCACTGGGCCAAATTTTAGCAGGCTGACCCATGTAGTCATTATCCAGTCTAAGAAAGAATTTTTTTACTGTAAAACTGCATGGCCTATATATATTTTAGCCTGAGAAAAATTGCTCCTAAAGGGTTCCCTAAATTACTACACCAATATGCAATTGGAATTATTTTGCCAATGACCAGGGAATGGGATAAAATCCCTATGTCTAGGCTGATAGACAGACACTATTCTAGTAATCACACTACACTGGCACCTAGTGAACAATCAGTATCTTTCAAAGTTGGCTCTATATCCCAATGAAACATTGTAGTGAAACAGCACATTGTCCCAAGGACTTTAGCCAAAGTTATGCAGGTCTATGTGTCCTAACCAGAGTAAGGCTGAGAGCCTCTTTTGCCTCTTTCTTCCCCGAACCTATTATTAGGTGAGAGCTTAACATTCCAATTTAAAGAATACTGTCTTAGGTGAGCCAGTCTAAACAGAGCTAGTGCACTAGTCCCAAAGACCTGGTCAGAATTGGCAGAGACTGTCTCAAATCTGTTTAAGTCAGGGCAAAGAGAAAAGTGCCAGCCCCAAGTTGGCAATTGGAAATACATGTCTAGGATGGAGACAAATACATTCTGGAAGGAGAATATCCAGCCAGATGGGAGACACATGACTGCTTGTGCCCAGAGGAAGCAAAACTGGGCTAACTACCACTCCAGCAGGTTAACAGGAAGCAAGAGTAACCCTGTGAAGAAAATTCACACTCCTGGCTCTTCACCTGATGACTGCAGCCTTAGTTGTCCTAAAACTTGACCAATCGGAAATGGGATAAAATACAGTCTTATATTTAAGCCAAACAAGAGCCATTGTGGCATCTTCAAAATATCAGCATAAGTGGAACTCTTTAGGTAGAATAACAAAACTATAATACAGTAGACTCAGCAATAGAATAAGAAACTCCAGGAGGGTCAACATTCAAGTGATGTTCAGTACAGCAATGAATAACTTTATAAAATGATGCAAACCGCTGATGTACGAAACCTCTTTGAGTCCTTTATTAACATTTGGAGATGTGTGGTACATACAATTAACAGCATCACACCAGCTACAGAAGTACAGATAACCAAGGATGTACTCCAGAACAAGGAACTCAGAGCAATTTATGGTGTTGCCTACTCTAAGCCTTCACAAAGACCCAACTCTGATACACAAAGGACAGACAATATAATAATTCCATTTTGAAATGGTTCTTAAAAATGACAATTGATAGTTCAAACCCTTTTTGAATGTGAGATGTGCCAGGTTTTTGGGTGCCATGGAACTGCTGAAAAAGGCCAGCTCTGGCTTGAAGGTCAGAGCAGGAACTGACTGGGGCGAGGGGAGAGGTTTGACTTTCAGTGCAGAGAGATAACGGGTGATCCAAGTGGACAGTTTAGGTCCAGGCTCAGTATGGGTCCTATAGTAATCCATCAGATACAGTTTATAAACTGGAAAGATGAAAAATGCCAGCCATATTTTGTGTGTCTGATTCCAACTGGCAGATGCTGATGCATCAGGACGTGTTTGAACAGTAAACTTAAAAGGGATGTGCCTAAAGGAAAGAATGGAATTCACTGTGTCAGGTCATCTCTGATCCTCTTGGGATAGTGGGTGCCATGGGTCCCTCTGCTTTCACATGTGAATTAAGGAACGTTTTCTTTATTTCAATGCTCCATTTTGAAAATAAACAAAATCCTCCCTCCACTCCCACCATCATTCTTCATAAATTGTGTTTTCAAAGTCCTGTTTCTTGATGGTTCTAGACTTTTTCCTTTCGCTTCAATTTTGATACCTTCTTGACAGTCCCGTTCTTATTCAGAAGCTTCAGGACACGATCTTTATGATCTAAAACCTTAAGCATGGAGTCTCTGGCCTCACTGATCTGATCCATCACAAGTTTACACCTCTGCATATTCCCCTGAAACAAAAGACATGTCACTGTCAATCAGTAATCTTAAGGATGATTTGGCTTTTAAAGAACTTCTCGTCTTTAAATTGAGACCATTTTGGGGCTTTCACATACAAAAATGTTTTAGTGTTTCTTGGTAATGCAGGCTGAAGTAAATAATAGGTTTTATTAAAGATATTAGTAGATAAGAAAGGGAAAGGAAGAAGTAAGAATACAGTAAACAATTTCATAAAGTAGATAATCAGAAAGGAAAGGGCTCATTCAAACCTGTATTAGTTCATTTATTCGGTGTAGATCATCATCAGTTGCTGCTTTTTTCTTTGGGATAATCCCTTCCTGTAGATTGGTGAGTCTTTCATAAACATCGTGTTCTAGATTTGTCTGCAACACACAGTGGGGAGGCGAGCATTGTGACCTCAGAAATGCTTTTTTTTTTTTTGGCCAACTTCAGGCGAATAAAGCCACCTGGAATCACCTTTCTAAACTAGTCTGAGAATAGTTTGGGTGATGAAATCCTTTCTCTCAATGACTAAATTGATCAATAACAATTTATGTTACAATTTGCCATATGAGTAATTCAGAGTCCATCTTCAAGGATAACTTTTAAATATTGCCCTAAATTCAATTCCTCTGGAAACAGGTCTGTAAGTTTCATAGAAATGTGCTTCTCTGCTATGTACAGAACTAGACACAGTACCATTGTTTGTTTTCTTTTTAATATATTCATAACAGTGTTCTTCAGATCATAGCTACTTCAAAGATGGAAAAACAGAGGGGTGGGGACAATGGGGAGAAGAGTTTTCAGGAATCACTGTAGAGGACGCATGGACAGAACTAAGGGGGAGGAGGGAGGTTGGGGGGGTGGGATGGGAGGGGAAGGGAGGGGGGAGGGGAGAGGCTGCAAATAACTGTAATTAAACAAAAAAATTAATTAAAAAAAAAAAAAAGATGGAAAAACTTCACGAGGTTGTTTTGACTGTTATCCTTTCACTTCATTGGTGAAGGCAAGATTCCTGCCCTAGGGTTTTGGAAATAGTTGAAAACGTAACACTAACCATCCCTGGACAGATGAGGTCAATAGCAGTTCACTAGTCAACATACTCACAGGCCAGGGGAGGAGGACACTGCACACTATGTTGGGACATAGGGGCCATGGGGGGCTATATTCAGGAACACAGTGAACGAGCAGGGGTTGTAGGAGGCAGGTTCTGTAGTGTCAAGAGGGAGAGGGACTCCACGGTTCCCACAGGAGGACGTGACTGGCTTATTTGAATTATACTGCAAGCTGGCAGAGGACCTAAGCCCAATCTTCAGTGAGAAGTAGGAATCGTACCTGGTCCCCATGATAAAAAGCAGAGTGGGGAGGAGGGGCTTACACTGAGGCCATTTGAGGCTCCCTGTCATGGCAACACATGGTACTGAAATTTAATTGTAGGTCTTACACCATAGGTGCTCAATATATTTTGGTTCTGGATACGAGAACTAAGATATATTTAGATCACAATTATAGCTATGAAACATATACAATAATTATGTTACATAGCACACATATAAATTCTATTATGACCCATGTTCATTGCAAATGCTTCAGAATTGCTCAAAAGAAAATGCTCTGTAACTAGACATCTCCAGTACGTGTTAAGACTCGACCTACCAGCTGCAGCAACTGGGCGGCACAGAGGTGGACTTTCCAGCCTTGGGCACGACAGGACACTCCTTTCTGATTAGCTATTTCTTGTAGCATAGCTTTCTTCTCCTCTGGAACCATAAAAAAAAAGTATGCTTCAACTGTAGAAAGCTAAAATCCTTAAGTGTTCAAGCTGCACAAGTGCTACTATTTTGTCAGTAATTTCTTCACTTAAATATCTTTAAATATATCCTTTGCATTGATGTCATTAAGAATAGAAGTCACAACATAAATAAAAGGACTCTTTTTGCCCACCCCGTAAGAATGCTTTACAGACATGCTCTCCTAGTCTAGTGAGTTCAAAAGGTAGCAAGTTATGACCTGGCTGGTGTAGCTCAGTGGATTGAGCACAGGCTGGGAACTAAAGGGTTGCCAGTTGGATTTCCAGTCGGGGCACATGCCCGGGTTGTGGGCCAGGTCCCCAGTGAGGTCCATGTCAGAGGCAACCATACATTGCTGTTTCTCTCCCTCTCTGTCTCCCTCCCTTCCCCCTCTCTGAAAATAAATAAAATCTTTAAAAAAAAAGAAAAAAGGTAGCAAGTTACTATTCTAATCTCTTAAACGAAAGAAAATGGTCTTTAGTGGGTTGCAGCCTTCCTCATGTATGCTGCTTGCAAGCATGTGGAGAGTTGGGCCTGAAGTCTTAGAAGCTCTTCAGTATTGCCTAGATCTTGGAGAAATCACAGGAATTTAAATATTAATTTAAATGTTATTTAAATTTGGGGAGGAAGATATAAATGAAATGTGTCATTTGTGCTGGAGAAAGACAAACTAGGATTGAGGTGTGCTCATCAAAGGTGAGTTTAGCTATACCTGGGGATTTTTAATTACTATGTAAGTAGGATTTAAAATATATTTACACATTACATGGATAATTAAAAATATTTTAAATTTAAAAATTATTTTATTTTAAAAATTACTTTTAAAAAAAAAATCAAAACCCCAATCTATGTATTTGTCAAAACCCAAAGAATGCACAACACCAACACTGAACCCTAACACAAACAATGAAATCTGGGTGGTGAGATGATGGATCAGTGTACAAAAATGTACCACTACAGTGGGGTTGTTGATAGTGGTGAAGGCTGTCCACAGGGGTGGAGAAGGGGGTGGATAAGAAATCTCTGTGTTCCTTGCTCAATTTTGTTGTGCACCTAAAACTGTTCTAAGACGTTTGTCAATTAAAAAAACAAATCCCCACCTAGCAGGCAAATATTAGCATAAAAATGATTAAACAATTTTTTTTTTTTAAAGATTTTATTTATTTATTTTCAGAGAGAGGAGAAGGGAGGGAGAAAGAGCAATGTATGGTTGCCTCTCACATGGCCCTCATTGGGGACCTGGCCCGCAACCCAGGCATGTGCCCCGACTGGGAATCGAACTGGGACCCTCTGGTTCCCAGCCCGTGCTCAATCCACTGAGCTACACCAGCCGGGCTTGATTAAACAATTTTTAAATTTCTTGAGATAATTATAGACTCAATTGCAGATGTACATAATAATACAGAGATGCTGTGTAGTCTTTACCTAGTTTTCCCTAACAGTAGGGTCTTGCAAAACTAGAGTATAATACCACAACATTGATATAGTGCACTGACCCTATCGTTTTCACATTTTAGATATAATTGTGGATTTCATTATAAGCATTTAAAAACACTTTTAAATTTGAAATAAAGATTCACAGTAAGTTACAAGGATAGTATAGAGATATACCTGATAAAGTCTTTTATCTAAAACACATGAAGAACTCTTAAAATTTATCTATCTGCCATCCAACTTTATTAGATCTTTTTTCCCCATCACCATTTATCTCTCCCTATATGCATTTCCACTTCCACTGATCACCCCCCACCACAATCATCACACTGTTATCCATGTTCCTAAGTTCTTTTTTCTTTTTTGCTCAACGCCTCCAGAATAATTCTTACAACTCAAAAAGACAAACCAATTAAAAATTAAGGTCAAAGATTCCAAACAGACACCTCTCCAAAAGATATATGGTTAATGAATACATGAAGACATTCAACATCATTAGCATTAGGGAAATGCCAATGAAAACCACAGTGAGAGTGACATCCAAAGAATGGTGGCACAAGAGAGCCCCTCGGTCTCTTACCCTGAAATGTCAACAATTTGAACAGCTATAACTCAACAAAGGATTTCCTGTTCAACACACAGTCACACCTGAAGATCCACACATTGAAGCATCTAAAGGTAGGCAAGTGGGAACAAACAGGACAGGGGAGAAGAAAGACTCAGACTAGCAATGGAGCCAGGAGCTCGAAGCAGGGCTCAGCCCAGAGAGGAGAGGAAGCCAGTTGTGTCTGGCACTTCCTTCAGCTAGGAGGAGCAGAGACACTTGGTGGGCATTCCTGCAGGAGTAAGCAGTGCAAGCTGTGGCTGAACAGAAAGACCCTGGCAAGGACACAGCATGGTGTATGGCCCCAGGTGTTGGGAAGTAGACATTCAAGAAAGAGAAACAAGGCCATGGAGCACTGCTGCCTTGTAGACTCCCAAAACTCACCTCCTGTTGCTCTTGGCATTGGGTTGAGAAGCACACTATCTGCAAACTGGAAAACTGTTACTACAGAATAATTATTTTCCCTGAATAAAGGGTACATTCTGTCACTGATCCCTGATTAGGATGCACTGGTGGGGGACCCTGTGGAGGTTTGAGATTCCCATTACAGAGAGGGCAAAACAAAGAAGGTAGCTGGGTTTCCCCAAACATTCCCACCTCCAAGCATCACAGCTACACTGAGGACAGTCACGGGGTTAGCTCTGGGGTTTCACAGAGCTAAAAAAGAAAATCCCCTCCTGATTCAGTGCCACCTACTAGAAAATAATAAAAGATCTCTTTGCATTAAGTGTCACTCATAGATGCCTAGACAATGAAGGAAATTCTCAATACTATGAATAACCAAGGTAGCAAAACAGCTCAGAAGTCAATGAAAAATCTCTAGAAAACAAACGTAAAAGGCATGGAAATATGATAGAAGTGACAGAGAATTCAAGAGTGCAGTTCTGAAAAAAACTAAAGCAGCAAGAAAATACAGGCAGTTTAATGAACTCAGAAAACAAATCAATGAACAAAATGAGTATTTTACCAAAGAGATTGAAATTTAAAAAAAAAAAAAAAAGAGGGGAACGGAGAGAGGGAGAGAAACATCAATGTGTGGTTGCCTCTAATGTGCCCCCCACCAGGGACCTGGTCCACAACCCAGATATGTGCACTGACTGGGAATTGAACTGGCAACCCTTTGGTTCACAGGACAGTGCTTAATCCACTGAACCACACAAGCCAGGGTGAGATTGAAACTTTTTTTTTTTTTAATTTATTTTTAGAGACAGGGGAAGGGAGGGAGAAAGAGAGGGAGTGAAACAGCAATGTATGGTTGCCTCTCATAGGGCCCTCACTGGGGACCTGGCCTGCAACCCAGGCATGTGCCCTGACTGGGAATCGAACCAGGACCCTTTGGTTCCCAGCCCGCACTCAATCCACTGAACTACACCAGCTGGGCCGAGACTGAAACTTAAAAAAAAAAAAAGAATAAAACAGACATTCTGGAGATGAAGAATACAATAAAAGAAATCAAGAATGAACTAGTGAGCACAGGAAACAGAGTCAACTATATGGAGGGAAGAATAAGTGATATTGAAGATAGAAATCTAGAAATGACACAGAGGGAAGAAGAGAGATTGGAGTATGAAAAAAGTAAAAAAGATCTCTGAGAACTATCTGACGCCATCAGAAAGACTAATGAGGCATACCAGAAAAAGAAAGAAAAAGAAAACAAAGGGCCTATTCAAATACTTTATGAGATCTTCCCAAACACATAGAAAGAGCTAGATGCTTGAATCCAAGAAGCAGACAAACATAGTTACCTCAATCCAAAGAAGTCGTCTCCAAGGTACATTGTATTAAAATTGTCAAAAATTAATGACAATGAGCCCTGGCTCGTGTAGCTGAGTGGATTGAGCGCGGGCTGGGAACCAAAGGGTCCTGGTTCGGTTCCCAGTCAGGGCACATGCCTGGGTTGCAGGTCGGGTCCCCAGTGAGGGCCCTACGAGAGGCAACCATACATTGCTGTTTCTCTCCCTCTCCTTCTCCCTCCCTTCCCCTCTCCCTAAAAATAAATAAATAAAATCTTTAATAAAAAAAAAATTAATGACAAAGAAAGAATTCTTAAGGCAGCCAAGGAGAAAAAGGAAGTAACCTATAAAGGAAAGCCCATTAGGTTATCTTCAGACTTCTAAGCAGAAACTCTACAAGCCAGTAAAGAGTGGAACTAAATATTCAAACTACCAAAAGAGAGAAATTATCAGCCAAGAAAAATATATCCATCATAGTTATCCTTCAGATACGAAGGAGAAATAAAGACTTTCCCAGACATGCAGAAGATAAGGGAACTTAATACCAGAAGACCTCCACTTCAGGAAATACTCAAGATCACAACACTACCAGTGAGATCACCAACAAACTTACAGCATAAACAGGGGCAATTTGTGATAACAAAAACATAAAAGGTCTAAATTTGCAATGGCGGATGAAGATCAGCTGCACTTAAAAGATGAAAAAGGCTCAGCTGGTGTAGCTCAGTGGATTGAGCGCAGGCTGGGAACCAGAGGATCCCGGTTCGATTCCCAGTCGGGGCACATGCCTGGGTTGTGGGCCAGGTCCCCACTGAGGGCCATGTGAGAGGCAACCATACATTGCTCTTTCTCCCCTCCCTTCTCCTCTCTCTGAAAATAAATAAATAAAATCTTAAAAAAAAAAAAAGATGAAAAAGTACTATATTTATGATACTTTCTTTTTCATATACTAATGGTACCCCCCCCCCCACACAAAAACAGACACGTAGCTTAAAAAAAAGAAAACAGAGAAAAGAAGTATGAAATACAACTGGTACTTCTGGTCAAGATGGTGGCAAAGGCAAACACGGCTTGCTTCCTTGCACAACCACATCAAAATGAAAATTAATTTATAGAACAATCAACACTTAGAAATATCAGAAATCTAGTTGAATGGAAGTCTTGACAACTAAAGAATTAAAAAAACCACATCCATCTAGACTAGTAGGAGTGGTGCAGATACAGAATGGGCTGGTCCCACACCCATGTGTGGTGGATAAAAATTTGGGTATCTTGGGAATGAGGAGTCCCAGCCCTATACCAGGCCTCCCAGCCCAGGGTTCTAGTACCAGGGAGATAAGTCCCTATAACTTCTGGCTGCAAAAAACAGCAGGGATTAAGTCAGTAGAAGAAACTTCTGGAGTCCTAAGCAGTTTCTCTTAAAAAATCCATACACAATCTTACTCAGACTTACTCCTTCAGAGCTCCAGCACTGGACCAGCAGCTAGAAAGGCATGAGAGGCATACTGGGTGAATATGAAGTATCTGGCATCAAGGTGAGAGCTGGGGGACAGCTTTTTCCCAAACAGAAAGGTTGGGAGAGCCAAAGAGTGAACAGGCAGGTGCCATGTCTGAGACCCCATCAACCTCGCTAAACCTATTTGCCCCATCCTAGAGATCCCCTGACACTCTGTCCCACAAAACTTAGAGCTGTTAACAGTAGCTTTTCCATATGAATGACTGGTCTTGGCTCATGCTTCGTAACTTCCTAAATCCTTTCAAACAAGCAACAGCTGGCCTCAGTGAGACCTCAGGCTCTGCACCTCTTACTAAGTGGCCCCAGGCACTGCACTAGCAGCAGACAGCCTAGATCACAGCTTGGCTTTGCCTGGGAATCTTCAAGCCCAGCACAAATTGCAGTCATCTCAGATTGGCCCAAAGCTTAGGCAGGGTAGCCCCAGGCAAAACACAGGTTGGGGCTGACCTTGACCTGTACCACCCAAGAAACCCCAGGGCCAGCACCATCTGGTGGAAAGCTACAGAACATGTTGGAGCACCACCACCCTACCTCTGCACAGCTGATCCTCCCCAGAGAGCAGAGGTTCGTGGGTCAGTGGTCACAGCCAATCTTTGCAAATGACTGGCCTTTGTAAATCCCTCTCACTGATCTGCCAACAGCAACCAAGGCTGAACTACAAGAGGAGGGTGTACTCAGCCCACACAAAGGGTACACCTCAAATACACAGCTGGACGATAGGGGAGGCTGTGCCACTGGACTCTATAGGTTATCTACTACATTAGGTCATGCTACAAAGACAGGGAGTCATAGCAGTTCTGCCTAATATATAGAAACAAACACAGGGAGGCTGCCAAAATGAGAAGACAAAGAAACATGGCCCAAATGAAAGAACAGATCAAAACTCTACAAAAAGAACTAAACAAAATGGAGATAGCAATGTATCAGACGCAGAGTTCAAAACACTGGTTATAAGGACACTTAAAGAGCTTAGTGAGGACCTAAACAGAATAAAAAAGATCCAGTCAGAAATGAAGAATACACTAACTAAAATAACAATTTACAGGGAAACAACAGTAGGGTGAATGAAGCTGAGAATCAAATCAATGACTTGGAACAAAAGGAATAAAAAAACAACCAATCATAACAATAATAAGAAAAAATTAATCCAAAATAAAGAGGGCAGTGTTAGAAGCCTCTGGGAAAACTTGAAATGTTCCAACATTTACATCACAAAGGTGCCAGAAGGAGAACAGAAAGTGCAAGAAATTGGTAATCTATTTGAAAATAGTGAGAGAAAACTTCCCTAATTTGGTGAAGGAAAAAGACATACGTCCAGAAAGCACAGAGTCCCAAAGAAGATGGATTTAAAGAGGCCCACTCCAAAGCACATCATAATTCCAATGCCAGTTGTTAAAGATAAAGATAGAACCTTAAAAGCAGCAAGGGAGAAGTTAGTTACCCAAAGAGGTGTGCCCATAAGACTGTCAGCAGACTTCTGAAAAGAAACTTTGCAGGTTGGAAGGGACTGGCTAGAAATATTCCAGGTCATGAAAAGCAGGAACCTACAGCCAAGATTGCTCTACCTAGCAAAGATATCATTTAGAATTGAAGGTCAGATAAAGAGCTTTCCAGAAAAGAATATATTAAAGGAGTTAATCACCACCAAACCATTATTATATGAAATGTTAAAGGGACCTATTTAAGAAAAAGATAAAAACTATGAACAATAAAATGGCAATAAATACATATCATTAATTGAATCTAAAAAACAAACTTAGCAAACAAGAAGAACAGAGACAGAATCATGGCCACAGAGATCATTTTGATGGATGCCAGATAGGAGGGGGGGTGTAGGGGAAGGCGGGAGGAGGTGACCAGACTAAGAAGTACAAATTGGTAGTTACAGAATAGCCACAGGGATATAAAAGTACAGTATAGGAAATGGAGTAGCCAAAGAACTTATACATATGACCTATGGACATTAACAAAAGTATGGGAATTGCCAGAGAAATGGGGTAGTGCTGAGTGGAGGGGGACAAAAGGGAAAATTGGGACAACTGTAGTAGCATAATCAATAAAATATAATAATAAAAAAAAGAAGTATGGAATACCACCAAAGAAAAATGACAGAAACACAAAGGGAAAGAACCAATGTAGGCACAGAGCTACCAGGAAACAAAACATAAAGTTGCTAATAAAAAATCCTCACACATCAATAATCACCCTAAATGTAAATGAACTGATTTCACCAATAAATAGGCACAGAGCAGCAGTTTGGATCAAACAAAACCCAACAGTATCCTGCCTTCAGGAGATACATCTAAGGTTCAAAAAGAAAGGTAGGTTCAACGAGAAATGGTGGGAAATGATTCTCTAAGCAAATGACATACACAGAAAAACAGGTGTAGCCATATTTATATCTGACAAAATGGATTTCAAGATAACAAGGGTAACAAGAGACAAATATGGACATTTTATAACGATAAAGGGGACATTACATCAAGAAGACACAACACTTTTTAATATATATGCACCCAATCAGGGAACACCAAAATATATAAAGCATTTACTAACAGAACTAAAGGGAGAAACAGACAGAAACACAATCATACTTGGGGACCTTAATACTTGAGTGACAGCTCTAGATACATCATCCAAACAGAAAATCAATAAAGACATATAGGCCTTAAATGAAACATTAGATCAAATGGACATAATTGACATTTACAGAGAACATCAAGTTATACACTCTTCTCCAGTGCACATGGAAGTCTCAAAGATAAACCATATGTTGAATCACAAAACTAGCCTCAAAATATTCAAGTAGACTGAAATTATACCAAGCATAGTCTCTGAGCACAATGCTTTGAAATTAGAAATCACTGCAAAAGAGAATTAAAGAAACCCACAAATATGTGGGGATTAAACAACATACTATTAAAAAGTGACTGGGTCAAAGAAGAAATAAAGGTGAGATCAAAAGATATATAGAGACAAATGAGAACGATAATATAACATATCTAAACTTCTAGGATGCAGCAAAAGCAGTTAATAAGAAGGAAGTTTATAGTATTACAGGCCTATCTCAAGAAATAAGAGAAACTGCAAGTAAATGACCTAACATTACATCTTTATTTAAAAAAATTTTTTTAAAATTATTTTATTGTTGTTCAATTACAGTTGTCCGCGTTTACCCTCCCCCCACCCTACCCCAGGCAAACCCACCTCCCTCCCTTGCTTCCACTCTCCCCCTTGGTTTTGTCCATGTGTCCTTTATAGCAGTTCCTGAATACCCGTCCCCCTTCTCCCCTTCCCTCTGGTTGCTGCCAGAATGTTCTAAACTTCAATGTCTCTGGTTCTATTTTGTTTCTCTGGTTGTATTTTGCTTGCTTACCTCACAAGCGTCTTGGCTGTGACTGATCTGAATTCCCCGGTAGCTGATCTGGCCTCGGTGCCTTCGCTCCTGAGTCCTCATACAAAACCTTTTAACATTTCATATAGTAGAGGCTGCATGATGATGTA
>PVJI01013066.1:0-49120 GCA_004026765.1 Micronycteris hirsuta | reverse complement strand
AAAAATCATATGGAAAATGATCATTTCATAGTTATTTAAAATTTGCTAGATTTGTCAATAACAAGAATTGTAGTTGAGTGTAGTCTTAGGAAAAACATATTTCACAATATTCTGTTTAAAAATTAATTTAAGACCTATGTAATTGTAAATAATCCTTTCTGTGTACTTACACAGAAACCCATGCTGACATTTTAAGCACACTTCAATTATAGTAATTACCGTACTGTAGTATAATGGGTTGTGTCCTCCCCTGCCTCCCTGCTACACTATAAAGTCTGAGTTCTTTGCAAGGATGGTGTCTTCAACCTAATGATTTCAGAGCCTAGGAAGCTGTCCTCGTCCCCCTTCAAGGTTCCCCACAGCTGTCAGACCCTTCCCTTCAGGGATTGCTACACATGCAGTCACTTTAAAGACCACCCACAGCGCAGCTCACACTCGGTGCCTGATGGTGGGGTGTTTTTAAACACCTCTGAGGGCCAGAGCTCCTCAGGGTCAGTGAGGCTTTTTTGACCTCCTCACAGCTCAGTGTCACTGTCCCTGCACAGTGTTGACTCCTGGGGCCCTGATGTCCTGCACACCGCACTTCACCTCAGCACCTGCTTTCTCACCCCAGCCTGCAACAGCAGTTGACCCATAGTTAGGAAAAGCAGGAGACAATTATTTCCAGATCAAGACAGGAACCCTGATGAAAGTATAAGATTCAGGGGCCCCACATAGACACCACCTAACTCCAGCCAGCTCTGGTCAGATCCTGTTCACCTGAGGTCCTCGTTGCTGCGCACACTGGTCCAAGATTTGCAGTTCGCAGTTCACAGCTGTCCTGGGACCGGCCAGCAGGAGGAGGGAAAGCAAGTCTGGGGCTCTTGGCAGCTTTGTCTTTCAACATTCCATTTCCCTCCTGACTGTTTCTTCAGAGTAAAGTTCAACTGCCTCCGCTTCTATATGATCTGATTTCAACACACAGAGGACCAGCTCTCTGATTTAGTCTAAGTCTAGTGACTTCCAGTAACGCCCTCGCTGAGTCAGAGTCCATTCTCCAGGCTGTTTGTGAAAGCAGTTGAGGCATTCTCCATGACCTATGTTTACTCCCCCTTCCTCTCTCCTCCCCATTCCCCAACTCCCCACCTCTCACCTCTAAATCACTTCTCCCAACAGCTCCATTTGGAAATGCACGCTGTGCTGGATCAGACTCCTATGAGTGTCTCTGCTACGATGGTTGGCTCTCCATCAGAAAACAGTATCCCAGCAGGCATCACACAATTTTAAAAAAGGATAAATGAAAAGAAACTTAAGAAGCTTGAAAATAGATCAAGAAAATTACTCTGTAAATGTATGGGTTGCCAAAAGAAGCAAAGAAAGCTTAAGTACATAAGACACATTTTAAAAGTAAAAGCTTTTTAATTGAAAAATTAAAGAGCTTAGATACATAAGATATATTTTAAAAACGATCATTGAACAAAAATATCATGAAAGGAAAGAACGATCTCAGTGGATGTATCAAGTGGGTGCAGGTCTCAAAGAAAGCCCCTCCCATTCTTCTACCCCACCCCACCCCCAAAACCAAGCCACCTTGTTAATTGTTTTAAATCTCAAAGAGACACAATTTTTAAAGGAACTAAGGAGAAAATTAGATCATATTTAGAGTTGGAAGAATTCAAACGCATCTGGACCTCTTTCTCAGACTGTAGGACAAGAACATTGCTTGGGAAAGAAATTGTTACCAGGCATAGAGAACGGGCACTCTTGGCCCTGCCTGGCCAGGTGTAGCCAAGGCAAAATCCCCAGAAGGGAAGACCATTACAGAAAGCAGTGAGAGTCAAGAGCGCATAACTAGCTAAACAGAGATGGAATATACAGAGACTTCAGAAGGGGCAAGTGGCTCTCAATTTGTGCAATATCCACACTTAATCACATAAACACCATCAGGAATTAAGATACACACTGTGAGAGACCACAAAATGTAAAGCTGAAATTTTTGCCATTTTATTGCAAATATCTAACCCTTTTCAAAGTGCTTAACATGTCTATTTTTCTACACTTAAAAATTTTTATTATCTTTAAATTTATAATAGTTTTATACCATTTAATATTTCAATCCACCTTTTGGACTAGGCAAGCTATAAATCATTTAAAAATCTATTATTTCATAAAGTAGTTCAGACTCCCAAGATATAAAGATGAAGTATGAATTGGAAATAAAATATAGGAGGGGCAACTTTTGAAAATTAAAGTTTTATCTTATGCAGTAAGGGGCTCATCTTTTATTTCACTCATTTCACACACGTTTACTTAATGCCCACAGTGAGTTTGATATCGTACTTGGCTCTGTGGAAAAATTGGTGAACCAGGCAGAGTTCCAGCCCCAGTGAGATTATTAATAAAGTCAGTAAATGAGAAAGAAAATGCACTTTTGGTATTTATTATAATTTAGTAGAATTATTGTTTCATGGTAATAAAGTTGATATCTAACTAGAAGGGCATAATCCTTCATATATGTTTTTAAATTCCAAGAAATAATGTGAAAAAGAGAACATGACCGGACTAATAACCAAATAAGAAATAGGAACCTACTTCAGATGGATTCCCTGACTAGATGGTTTCCCTGCCTAGATGGTTTTCTTAACTTTCGGAAAAATCAGGGATGTTCAAGTTTTATATAGTCTTTTTAGTATATTTTATTGATTATGTTATTACAGTTGTCCCATTTTTTTCTCCCTTTTGTCCCCCTCCACCTGGTACCCCCATGTTTTCTAGCATTCCATTCCCCCCTTAGTTCATGTTCATGGGTCCTACAAACAAGTTCTTTGGCTTCTCTATTTCCTATACTATTCTTAACCTACCCTTGTCTATTTTGTTCCTACTAATATGTTTCTTGTCCCCTGTACCTTTCCCCCCAGTCTCCCCCATCCCCTTCTCCATTGATATCCCTCCATGTGATTTCCATTTCTGTGATTCTGTTCCTATTTTCTTAGTTTGTTTTTGTTTTTAGGTTCAGTTGTTGATAGTTGTGAGTTTGTTGTCATTTAACTGTTCATAGTTTTGATCTTCTTTTTCTTAGATAAATCCCTTTAACATTTCATATAATAAGGGCTTGGTGATGATGGACTCCTTTAATTTGACCTTATCTGAGATGTACTTTATCTGCACCCCCCCTCCGCCATTCTCAATGATAGCTTTGCTGGATAGAGTAATCTTGTAGGTCCTTGCTTTTCATGACTTTGAACACTTCTTTCCAGCCCCTTCTTGTCTGTGAGGTTTCTTTTGAGAAGCCAGCTGATAGTCTTAGGGGACCTCCTTTGTAGGTAAGGGTCTCCTTTTCTCTTGCTGCTTTTAAGATTCTCTCTTTATCTTTAATTTTGGGTAACTTAATTATGATGTGTCTTGCTGTGTTCCTTCTTGAGTCCAACTTCTTTGGGACTCTTTGAGCTTCCTGTACTTGCATGTCTATTTCCTTCACCAGATTGGGGAAATTTTCTTTCATGATTTTTACAAATAAATTTTCAATTTCTTGCTCTTCCCCTTCTCCTTCCAGCATCCCTCTGACTTGGATGTTGGCACATTTAAAGTGATCCTGGAGGTTCCTAAGCTTCTCCTCATTTTTTTGAATTCTTGTTTCTTCATTCTGTTCCAGTTGAATGTTTATTTATTCCTTCTGGTCCAAATTGTTGATTTGAGCCCTGGTTTCCTTCCCATTACTCTTGGTTCCTTGTATATTTTTCTTTATTGCACTTCGTATAGCCTTCACTTCTTCCTTTATTTTGTGTCCATGCTCAATCATTTCTGTGAGCATCCTGAGTACCACCAGTGTTTTGAACTGTGCATCTGATAGGTTGTCTATCTCCTCATTGCTTAGTTTTTTTTATGGAGTTTTGATCTGTTCTTTCATTTGGGCCATGTTTCTTTGTCTTGGTACACCTGTTACATTGTAAGGGGTGGAGCCTTAGGTATTTGCCAGGGTGGGGCAATCCACTTAGTTGTGTTGTGGCACTGGATGTGGGGGAGGGGTCAGGGAGGAAACAATGCCCCTTGCTCAGTTCTTGTCCTGTTTTCAGTCACTTCCCCTGCTACCCACAAGCAAATTGTGCCCTTCAAGTGCTGATTCCTGGGTGGGTGGGCTTGTGTACATTCTAGGGCCCCCCATGGGCTCCTCCAGTGGACTCTCCTGTGAGATTGGCAGTTTCTCCCAGTGCTACAACCCCCACAGATTTTTACAGCCAGAGGTTTTAAGCTTTCTTTTCCCACTCCAGAACTCTGGGTTGCGTGGTCTGTCTCACTCCCCAGTTGTTCCTCCCAGTTTATCCGCATGAAAATGTGGGACTGCCTGGTCTGCCAACCACTACCTTGCCGTACGCCCTCTCTGTCCCGGCTGCCCATCTCCACTCCTCCCACCAGTCTGGATGAATGTTTCTTCTTTAACTCCTTGGTTGTTGGACTTCCATACAGTTTGATTTTCTGGCAGTTCTGGTTGTTTTTTGTTTTGAAATTGGTTGTTGTCCTTCTTTTGGTTGTGCAAGGAAGCCAAGTGTATCTACCTATTCCTCCATCTTGGCCAGATCAAGTGTTATACAGTCTTTAAAATTACTTTAAAAATGTAATACTTATTGAGGCAAATATGGCTAATTCTCACATCTGACACCTACCAATCATAAAAGCAAACTAGAACAATTCACTTTGGAAAAACAAATGCAAAAATACCCAAGTTAAACAGGAAATGCAATACAACACCTTAAGAAAATTATTTATGCCCTAGCTGGTGTGGCTCAGTGGAGTGAGTCCCAACCTGTGAACCAAAGCATTGCCAGTTCAATTCCCAGTCAGAGCACAAGCCTGGGGTGCAGGCCAGGTCCTCAGTAAGGGGCACAAGAGGCAACCACACACTGATGTTTCTCTCCCTTGCTCTTCTCTCTCTTCCTCTCTCTCTAAAATTAAGTAAATAAAATGTTTGTTTTTAAGAGGAAATTATTTACTACTAAACCTAAACCATATTCAATCATACAATTCAAAACTATCATGCAGAAATTAAAAGCCTTAACATAATTAACTGCACTAGTAGAAAAACAAAATAGCAGGTGTCATTCTATTTTTTTAACATGTGATGAAAATAACTTGGGCATGTTTAAAAATCCATTTTGAATTGAATTCTTTAAGATTAGATTGATAGCTTCTTTCCTTAAATTACTTAAATATTTAATTATTTAAAATGGATTATTAATTTCATTTCAACCTACATATATTGAGTGCAGTTAGATGCAAGGTGCATTATGTATGTTAGAGAAATGTTAGTCATTTCCTTAAAAAAAGAAAGTAACGAAACAAAGATGTCTTCTTCATTGTATTTATTTAATATAGTAACAGAGGAGCCTGCAATCATTACTGTGAGGAAAGACAATAAAAAGGATAAATATATGAAGGAAAGAAATAAAAATGTTGCTTTTTACCAGTGACCTAGAAAATCAAAAGAAATCAAGCAAAAAGTTATTAACAATAATAAAGGAATTTAGTAGAGTTATGGGACATAAGATGCAGGCTTAAAAAATCAATTGTGTTGTTATATACAGGTAGCACACTGAAAATAAAATGGAAATGAATTTATCATTTATAGTAATAAAATTTGAATATCAAACTGCACCATGAGAGATTTATTTAAATAATATTGTAAATATTTAATGGCAAAAAGAAAACATTAATGCCTGGAGAGAAAGAAACTACCTCATGCCTAGGAATGCCAAATGCAGTAATGTAACAACACACCTACATACTCCCAAAGCTCCTCAGCCCATTAGTGCTCTCTTTCTTCCTGCCAAGGTGGACCACAGGCATTGTGAAAGGGGCACCTCATTAGTACCCAGGATTGTGGACCCAATCACCGATTATGCCAGCTTACTTTCTGCTTTGTTCATTTCTTCACCATCTCTATCTAGCCTTCCCAGTTCTGATTCCCAATCATTGAATTTCAGGTGCCAATTTTTGGCTAATTTTTCTGCTTACCCAGTTTTGAGACATCCTCCTTCAGTGAGTTATCCCCATGGTCAGATCAACCAGTGGTGGCTGTCTTAATTGATCAGCCTCCAAACACCTTCTTCTTGGGTATTGTTCCAGCTAGCAGTGCTCCGAGTATATCTGGAGAATATACAGGTAGATATGAGTGAGTTTTAATGCAATTTGAGTTAAACTTCCATGGATACCTTAGAGTGGAAACCAACTGGGAGAATGAATGATGAAGAAATAATTCAGAAAAGATAAAAATGTGTGCATGTATATTTTAAGCACTTCTTGTCTGTGGTATTTCACCACTAAAAATATTGAAGAAAGAAAAGGTAATATGGTGAATGAATCTGAGAAAATAGTTTCAGAGAAGACAAATGATACTTTTCCAAGGTCATGCAAGAGATAAAGAGAAAAGACAAAATTTGAACTCATAGCTTTTTGATACCAAAAGCCAGACTCTCAAATACTATTCTCTACAGACTCCAGATAAATCAGAGATAAATATAAAATCCAATCCATAAAAATTATCTAGAAGAAAATATAACAGAATATTTATCTCAGTTCTGGAAGGAAATCAATTTATAAATATATTAAAAATGGAGGATATCATCAGGAACAAGATGGATGTGTTGAAATCCATAAAGCCAAGGACTTTGGTACAATAAAAAGCAATCAAATAAATATCAGAAGGAAAGCAACTGAAAAGGGAAATGTATTTGAATATCATCAGAAAAATTTACTGTCCAAAATATACAAAGACTTGATAAAATATATGAGGTTGATACTCAAATTCAACAAAATAAAAGATCAAAAAAGATGAGAAGAAAATGCTAACTCAAGGAAATTTGGATGGTAAATCATCTTAGGGAAAAAGGCATTCGCACTATCAATTAAAGAATTGCAAGTGAAAACAACTTTCAGGTGTGATTATACACACATAATGAGCAAAACCAAACAAATCATTTCTAGGAAGGTGGAAATTGGCTGTTTTAACTTTAGGTCTCCAACTGCTGTAGCATTTTCTAAACCACAACTCATATGGGGGTCTATTACCATCCCTCCACCCCCAAGCAGCTTGGAAAGGGCATGATTCATTTTACTCAGCCCAGATTTAGCCCAGATAAAGAAATTTAAAAGCCCTAAGATGCTAGACAATTTACCTTCAGTGCCATCACAATTACTACTCATTTCCCTGATTCATTTACCTACTTTCTGTTCTCCCCCTTTCTGTTGGGGCTGGTGAACCACAGACCTGTTTGGGTAGAGCCTATGAGGTTATAACAACTGAGCATCTTTTAAGTCCTACAAGGAAGCCAGAGGTCAGCACAAGGAGAGCAAGGCCAGAGGTGAAAAGTGGTTACCTTTCACATGGTTACCTTGTGGGCAACAGAGTTGAAGCAGTAATCAGAACAGTTTGATCTGCAGAGATCTTTGGTGTCAGCTAGTTGATCATGGTGGTCCTAAAACACAAATGGAGGGCCATCTTATGATATTTTAACTTGATTTATGTAAGTAGAAAAGCTGTAAGCATGGTAACAAAAGTCTCACTTAAATGACCAGCGTAGAGAGTTCCAGCTCTGAGCCAATTCTCAGACATGAGCCAATTCACAGACTCAGCACCTCTGGAATAAAGAAGAGGCCAGGTCTTCTTGAGAAAGGACCCTAATATAACACCAAAAATTTGTACTGTAAATCTTATAGTCTTCCCTAGAGGGGCCAATGGCCACTTACAAGGGTGAGTATGCAATGGGGAAGGAAAATAATCAGACTGTCCAGGGATTAATAGACACTAACAGTACTCCCCAAAGACTCCAAATGCCCTGTGGTTCATAAGTCAGAGCAGAAACTCACGGAGGGGAGGTGATCACAGTGGGCTGGTGGCTCAAAACCAGCTCGTTGCTATTTCAAGAATGTATAATTGGAATACACATGGTTCAAAGCCGACAGAATCCCCCACATTGGTTTCTGACCTGGGGAATGAGGGCTATCCTAGCAGTAAAAACCAAGTGAAATAATCATTCCAAGATTTAGTTACTCTTCCAGCTGGGTGGCCAGCACCTTGCAGGGCTGAGGCAATGCTCTCTGGGATGTGGTGTATATACTTTAAATCAGTGACCAATATAATTTTACCCACAGCAGGATTTATGGGGAAGGAATCAAGGAATAGAAATAAGGATGGCTTTTCTGTTACCCTAGTAAGTCACTAGTAAAATTTTTGCTTCCTATTCCCATCACTTTGAACTCCATTGCCAAGGGAAAAATATTTCAGCCAGGAACACAACTATGATTCCATTGAACTGGACATTGGGACTGCTACCTGGTCACTCTGGGCTCTCCATGCCAGTGAATCAATAGACAAAAAAGGTGGGTCAGCTGGGGTAATTAATCCTGACTAACAAGGGGAAATTGAGTACTATTGAAAATAAGAGGGGTGAAGAATAGTTTATGCAATGTGGGCAATATCCTGGCATTCCTCCTAATAGTCCCATGTCCTATGATTAAAGACAAATTTAACAACCCACAGTCAGGAATCTTGAGGATTCAGGTTGGGGTCACCCCACCAGGCAAAGAACTATGACCATGTGAGGGGCTTGCTGAGGGACAAAGAGAACATAAAATGAATAGTGGAAGAAGGTAATGAATACCAGCTACAAGTCACATAATCATTCAGAAATGAAGATACAAGTAGTTATGAGTATTTTCCTTATTTTGATATGAATGTATTTTGTATATATTAACCCATTTGTCTCTCCCCACCACCTAGGTTAAGATATTAATAGTAGTTAACTTTATATCTTAGTGTTTAAATTATACGCTATCAAAAGGATGCTATGACACAGCTGGAAGGGAATGAACATAATTCAAAGATGGATAAAAGTGGGCGTCTCCTCTTCTGAGCAGAGATTTGAAGTGGTTTTGTTTATGAAGACCAGAATTGCCTCATGTTAGGCAGAAGCATGTTTTTCCTATTATCTATATTTGAAAGTTGGGTATGGTTTAGAGAGCTGTGTATCCTCGGAGAACCAATTTCCTAATTAAAAAATAGTGAAAAACCCTATACTCCCAATATGGCTTAAGACATATAAGAGGCACTCAGTTAGTGGTATCTTAGTTTTGTTAGTAACAGAATGTTGGGAGTAAGCACAGGGTCAAATGCAACCATGTGTAGAAAAAACACTTCGTTTACTGTTAAACATTGTAAGTAAAATGTGCTGATATTTGTGATTGGGAGAGAGGGAGGGAGGGAGGTGGGGGAGGAAGAGAGGGGGTGGGGAGAGATATGTACAAACATCCATTCCTTAAAGTGTGGACTGCGGTGGCTTGTACCGAGCTGTGTTGGAAGTGCGCTTCCTAGAATGCATGGTTCCAGGCTGGAGCTGGCCACAGAGAAACTTGAACGAGGTTTGGAAGGCAGAAGTGAAAGAGCAGTCCTGCTTACTCTCCGAAGGTCAGTGCAGGTGGATCTGCTTCTTTGTGTGAATCCTCACTGATACAATCCGTCCCTTTTATACCAGCATATTTCTCACTGCAAACAAGACGGGGGCGGGGGGGCTGATCCTCCTGGTTTCCAAGATACTGAATGTTGGAATGACGACTACTGGCTTTTCTTCCCTTTATTTTATTTCACCCTCCCCATGGGTAGTGGGGCAACCAATCTCATCGTTGAGTGACAGACATCCTTTCACCGCAGTCTTCCTGCTGGGTGAGGTCACTGTCAGAGGCCACTGCTCAGGTGCCGCACATTCTTCTACCATCTCAGAAAGCACACACTGAAACTGAGAATAACCTTTTCCTTCTCTTTCTGTTTTTGTTTGGTGGCAACTATTAAAAAGGAGGTTCCAGGTGTCATTTCATGATGAAGGGTAAGAGATTCTGCCACTTTCTCCAGTGTAGCAGTTATTAGGCAATGAGGGGGCGGGGAGAGAGAGAGAGAGACTTGTTTAGCCATTATAGCCATTAATAAATGTAAAAGATAATTTTAAAAAATTAGAAAATGTTCCATTGTATTTAGGTTTCAAACAAGTCAGACATTAATCTATTAAAAAACTCTTCTGCTGGGGCACAGAGAACAATGAAGCTGTTCATCTTAACCATTTGGAGTTTTCACTGAACTTTTTATAGTGTTGAAAATAATTCACCTTCAGAAAGAAGCTTAGTAAGCATGACTGTTGGTTTATTTATATCAAATGACAAAGATTTTTAAAAATTGTGAAATGTATTATATATAGAAGACTATAAAAATCAGAGTTGCAGTTTAAAAAACATTATGAGATTGTTTAATGTTAAGAAATACCAGTAGTGCCCTGGCTGATGTGGCTCAGTTGGTTGGAGTGTTGTCCCGTGACCTAAAAGGGTCAGGGCACATACCAGGCTGCAGGTATGGTCCTTGGTTGGGGAGGGCGGAGCATATGGGAGGCAACTAATCAGTGTTTCTCTCTCTCACATTGATGTCTCTCTCTTCCTCTCTCTCTAAAAAATCAATAAACATGTATATATATTTTAAAAAAGAAATGCCATTACTTTAGAAGCCCCTGTGTGTTGCTCCCCAATTGCATACTCCATCACCCACAGAGGTAGCCATCATACCATTTTGTTTTACTCATTCTTCATTTTTCACTTTCACCACCCATGCAAGTACCAGGCACAAACTGAGCTGTGTAAGGAAAGGGTGACATGGACCCTACTGGATGAAAGCTCCCAAGGGAAACTGAGCTGCCTCGGTCATAGTCTGGTGGCAGGACATACAGTTAACATAGTCTAGAACAGATAAGAAGCTGGGCCAAGCTCTCCAGAAAAGTCCATCTGTAGATTTGAAAACAAAGGTAGGCAGCTGGAATCCTCATCTATAAGCGTTCAACAGACTATGAATTGTCACACACATCTGGACCAATTGTTATCATAAGATCCTCATTTATCATATTTGTTTTTCACTTATGATGGATCTCCTCCTCCTTGTATTTCATATCTTCCTCTTTCTTGGTCCATGTTCCACTTTAGTGGAGCACACCCTCCAAGGATATTGTTGAGAAAGGATACATGGGAAGGACAATTTTTGAGACTCTGTATATTTAAAAACATCTTATTCTGCCCTTACTCTTGGGTGATACTTTGGCTGGATATAGAATTCTAGGTCAAAGATAATTTTCCTTAAGAATTTTTAAGACCCTGTTTTACTGCTTTCTAGCTTCTGCTGTTGAGAAGTCAAAGGCCATTCTGATTCCTGAACCTTTTTAAGTAATTATATTTTCTTTGGAATCTTCTAGCGTCCCTAGTGTTCTGAAATTTCACGATAACATACTTCACCCTGGGTCTGTTTTGAGTCAATATAGTAGGCATCTGACTATTGTTTTTTTATTCAATCTGGAAGCACAAATCATTTAACTAATAAGTTTGAACCAAAAACTGAGAGTGAAAATAAAAGCTGGCAAAAGGCTGATTTTTATAGGATTGATATTAAAACTGTTTAATCAAACACAACTTGCCTCATTCTAATATCAATAATCATGTCATTGAACATATTTCTGAAAACCAACCCATCAATAACAGCATTTGAAAGTTAGTCAATCAGCAGTCAACTTACTCCAGTGAAGTCTTGCCAAGTAAGCATACTTACTTCTAAGGCTAAAGTCAGTCTACTCCCAATTCTATAACCATTAAAATTACCAAATAAGCCCTGACTCCAAAATTTTACATAAATTTAGCAGTCTTCTTTCCTTGGAGAGATGGTTCCTAAGTATATCCCTTTATTACCTAAACAAATAATTAAGCAAACTCCTTTATATAACTGCCCAATTGCATACTCTCTCACCTCCAGATATAAGTATTATATGTGTGTGTGTGTGTATATTCATACATATGTATGTGTGTGTGTATATATATATGTGTGTGCATGTATTTTTTATTTTTATCTTTTACTTTTTACTTCCTATGCATGTATCCCTAACCTGAGTCTCAGGCACAAAAGTAGCTGTATAAGAAAAAAGCAATATGGCTTCTGTTATATGTAGGGTCCAAAGAGAAGCTGAGTTGAGTGGTCTCTTAGACATAGCATTTTGTTTTAAGTGTGAGTATGACCCTTTTTCTTTTACTTAACTACAGGTTAAAGTAGTTAAGAAAAAACAATGACCAGTAGTTGAAAAACAATGACCAGTGCTCACTCGTGCTTACACCAGAAACTGACATGGATATGATGTGTTACAATTTACAATATATGTTGTACATTTCAGGACCCATTTCTGACTCTACTCTTCCAGAGTCCTTGGATTGCTTGTCCTAGTCTTGAATTACCTCAGCCTAAAAACCTCCTTCCAACTCAATGCCAAATCTAATAACTCTGATTGGAAGCTTTCCAACTCTTCATGGAATGAGAGCAATCAATTATCAAAAGACAGACAGCACTGAATGGGTAATCAGAACACTTGGGTTCAAGTCCCAGTTCAGCAAATAATCAGTTAAATGACCTTAGCATGTGTCCTCATTTTCCTCACTATACTTCAGTTTTCCTGTCTGTGAAATAAAGCTTAGACCAAATCAATAGCTCTCAACCTCTACTGCACATGAGAAATCACCTGGAAGTTACTTTAAAGTACTGACTCCTGGACCCTAATCTGATGAATTAAATCAAAATCTCTGGGGGTATGGCTTGGGCATGAGCATTTACTTGTCTCATATGATTGGAATATACAACTAGAATTGAGAGCCTGGGCCAGGTGATCTGTGAGGCTTCAGTCAGTGATCACTCTTAGAAGTCTAGAAGTACTGTGATACCTTGTTGGATAAGTTGGACATTGTGTTGGTAGTATTCTCCGTTTGTTGGCTTCCTAAGGGAATAAGGAGCATGCAAAGGCACAACACAAGAACATCTGTGATGCAATTTATCTCTGTGATAGATATTGATGAGCAGTGTGCATAGTGGAAGCTTGTAGAAATAAATGAACACAAAGTGTAGACTGCAACCTTTTCTCAACCGTGCCTGTAACTGGTGACTGTAGTTGCAAGTGATAAACAGGGCAGGTAACATCCACTGCTCATACTCTAGCTCATTGAAGTTATATGCATTAGGTAGGAGAAGTGGGTAGCTCCAGCTTGTTAGAACCTCACTCGCAGAAGCTGATGGTCACATTGTCACAAAGTCACACCTCCAGGGTCCAGGGTCCCTTCAAAGGAAAAGGTCAAGCGCAGGCTTGGGTATCATTAAAGGTATTGTTCTTACAGAGCACACTAATTGAGGTGGCAGACTGGCTTCTGAGGACTCCCCAGTGTTTGACTGTGATACCCAGGAGGGGAAGGTTTCCAGGGATCATGTCTGAACTCCATGATTGTGCCCTTCAGGAATACTTGGAGATGATTTTTCCAAAAGTGATTTCTTGGGAGAAAGTCCATTCTTCCTGCCGCTTAGATCCCTGACATGGTCCTGTTACCTGCCCATCCTGCATCCTGGTTGTTTGGCTATTCCTTTGATGTTTGTGAGCTATCCCAATATTCTTCAAAGTCCCCTTTTCATTTAACTTAGCCAGTAAGTTTCTGTTGCTTGCAAACAAAGGAATCTTAACTATTACAGCCCTGTCCCCAAATAATAATAGCTTCCAGTTTTTGAACATGACATTCACCAGGCACTTAAATATATTATTGCTAATCCTAAAATACTACATGGGCCAGGGTTATCACCATTGCCCAAATAAGAAAATTGGGGTTTTGAGTAATTTTCTCAAAAACATAAAGCTAGTAAGCAGCAGAGATAGGATTTAAACTTACTTCTCTCTAACTGCAAATCCTATTTTTTCTGTTATTCCATGCTAGTTCTCACGAATATTTTATTATCTAATGACTAGTCCTTTCTACTACCAACTCCTGCTTGTGCCCAAACTTACCATACCCTAGTCATTATGGCCCTGATTAACTCTCACAAAGGGGATGGACAAGGGCGTGGAGGATGCACCTGTGCCCATGGGCACCTGTCTTTTCTCTTGACAGGAGTTTGCAGGGGTCAGAGCCAGGCTCTCAGCACAGGTGCTTGTGAACAGTTAGTCAATACTAAACAATTGGGATAAGAGGGAAAAAACGTATGCCCCCAAACTTTAGTAAAGGAAGATTCAGCCTTGGGAAACTTGTAACTTGGATGGACATCCCAGGATAGATGTAGACAAGGATCCTGTGATTGAAGGATATTGCTAGACTAAGACCACAGAAGTCATCTCTGTTTAACTATTGCCTTTCTCAGTTGCAAGAACTGAAGTCCAGAGAAGGGATGTGGGCTGCCCATGTTGCACAGCAACATGGTGGCTGAGGTGGAGTGACCTCTGCTTCTGTGTTTTTATTCTGCTAACCCATGCCCAGAAGATGGTTTATCCCATCATTTATATCACCCTAATATAGTGAGTTCAGTAGTTATTTCTTTATTTTGGGTATTAAACACATGTACAATATATGATTTGCAAATATATTTCCCATTATGTAAGTTATATTTTTATATCCTTGATAGTGTACTTTGCACAAAACTTTTTAGTTTTGATGAAGTCCTGTTTATCTATTTTTGCTCCTGTTGCTCCGTTTTTTGGCTTCATAGCTAAGAACCCATTGCTAAACCCCAGGTCCTAGCGATGTACCTGTATCTCTTTTCTCTAAGAGTTTCATGGTTTTGGATCTGCATTTAGGTCATTCATCCATTATGAATTAATTGTTTCATGAAGGTGGGAGTCAAGCTTCATTCTTTCACATTTGAAAATGCAGTTGTCCCAAAAACATTTGCTGAACTGATTGTTTTTTACCCCCTTAGTAAACATGGTTCTCCTGTTAAAGATTAAGAGGTTTATTTCTAGATTTTCAATGTTGTTCCTTTAGTCTCTATATCTATCCTATACCAATACCATCCTGTTTTAATTACTGTACCTTTGTCAAAAATTTTGAAATTGGGAAGTGTAAGTCTTCCAACTTTGTTCTTTTTCAAAATTCTTTGCTATTCAGAGCCCCTAGGAATTCCATATGAATTTGAGGATCAGCTTTTTCATTTCTGCAAAAAACAGTCCTGAAATTTTGATAGGGATTATGTTGAATCTTTAGATTGCTTTGGGTAATATTGCCCAACAATGTTAAATCCTCCAACCCATGAACAAGGAATATCTTTCATTTATTTAGGTCTTTAATTGCTTTCAGCAATGTTTTTTAGTTTTCAGCATATATATCTTTCACTTCCTTGTTAAATTTATTCTTTTAGATACTCTTGTTAATGGAATTGTTTTTAATTCCTTTTCAGATTGTGTATAGAAACACAACTGATTTTTGTGTGTTAACTTTATACTCTGCAATTTTACTGAATTTATTATCTCTAGTAGCTTTTCTATAGTTTCTTTGAGATTGTTTTGTATACAGTATATGTCATCTGTGAGTAGGAATAGTTTTTCTTCTCTGCCAATTTAAATGTTTTTTATTTATTTTGCATGTCTGATTGCTTTGTTTAGAGTTTCCAGCACAATGTTGCGTAGCAGGCATTCTTGTCTTCTTCCTGAGCCGAGAAAGCTTTCAGTCTTTCACCCGTGAGTATGATGTTAGCTGCGGGTTTCCATAAGTGCTTTTTATTGAGTTGAGGAGTTCCTTTCCATTCCTAGTTTGCTGGGTGTTTTTTTTGTTTTTTTAATCAAGAAAGGCTTTTGTCAAGTGTATTTCTGTATCAATTCAGATGATCATTTGTGTTTTATCCCCTTTGTTCTATTAATGTATTGTATTATATTGATTATCTTATCATGAATCACCCTTGCATTTTTATGATAAGTCACACATGGTTATGGTGTATAATACTTTTTCTATGTTGTTAGATTCATGTTACCAGTATTTTGTTGAGGATACCTACATTCATACTCATAGGGGATATTGATCTGTACTTTTCTTTTGTCGTGTGATGTCTTTATGGGGGTTTATTATCAGGGTAATGCTGGTCTCATAAAATGCATTAGAAAGTGTTCCCTCTCTTCTATATTTTGGGAGTGTTTGAGAAGACTGATACTAATTCTTTTCTAAATATTTGGTAGAACTTAGCAGTGAAGCCATCGGGTACTGGACTAGTAATGCACTCTTTGACTTCCCCTCATTCCTGGTCTTTCTCTTCCTCCTCCCTCACGTCTGCATCCTGGGATTGTCTACTAAACAATCTTCACCTAAGTCTTACATCAGGATCTGCTCTCAAGGGATCCAAGCTAAAACAAGATATAATAAAAATGAGAGTTTTATATGAAAATGTTATAAACGTTATGTAAAAAAACATTAAATTGTTGGACAATTCAGGAATGTGGGGTGAAGGGGTGAGGGTTTTTCTTCCCAGAATTGGTGAACTGGATATCATTATGATAAACTGGAAATTCAAGACAAAATGCTGAGACTTCTAGGAAAAACTGGATCCAACAAGATGAGAAATAGCAGGATGAGCTAGTGACAAGTGGAAGAGCTAGAGAAGTGGTAAGATTGCATTTTTTCTTAAAAAAAAAAAAAAGACCACACAAGAGGAAGAAAATGAAGAACGTGTTAGTCAAGATTGAGACTTAGTCCCCATCCACTGAACAAGGTAGAGAGCATAGGATAGTGGAGGAATTTCTATGGGCAGAGAACAGGGTAAGCTAGTGGGCATGGTTGGGGGCTGTGGCAGCCCTGAGAATGTGCCTTGCATACCTCCAACTACAGGGATCCTAATTGTCCAATGGTGCCAGTTGCTGTGCTCTGAAATCCACTGTCATATTTGCACCAAGGCCACACTTTCAATGGGCTTCTCCCAAGCAATGACTGAGTGCAGCAAGGATACCAGTTTCTCCCTGAGAGACTCAGACATCTCTGTTGGGCACATTGGCTTGAGGACACCCCAACAGCTTTGCCAGCCTTTTTTAGGTTATGCAGAAGCCTAGGGTGTTTCTGCCTAACATTTCTCCTCTCTTTCATTCAAGGTGAGTCTTATTTTGCAGTCTGAAGGTTCTCTCAGCCTCTCCTGGATCCATTCTCATTTTCTTTCACAGGCTATTTTCTATACTACAATCTTTGCACATTTCATCCCGTTTTGACAACTGCTTTTTGGAGGACCTGGTTTAGATATTGTCTGTGACATGCTCATTTTGACCAAAGGTTGGGGAAATAGACCTGGTGCTGAGAGAGAAAGGGGCCATACTTCATCAGACACCTGGAGGAGAAAGGAGGCTCTGCCTGGCCTGGGACAGGAGGGAAGTGACCCAGCAAGACAGGGCTGTGGGAGGACAATTCCAAGGACAGAGGGAGATAAGGAGCCAATAATTGAGAGGAACTTAGAAATAGGCACAGTTGAGATAAGCCCACTCATTGCATGAATTGGTATTAAGTCATCTGGGTGAGGTTCTTCATACTCAGTAACTTATCTCTATTTTGCATGGTTGGTGCCTTGAAATCTTCCACATTATCTTAAAAATAGCTGGGTATGCTTCAGTGACTAACTATGCTACTGTTCATCTTTACAGTTCTTCAGGTGGTGGCCACACGAGTTTATAAAGAGCAGAAATGACAGGTACCTGTCCTAAAGAGTCCTTCTGAATTCCAATCCAACTGCTTCAGGGATACTCCAGAACTGTCGCTTTGTGTCCTAGATCTCTTCACATGTTCTCCCCAAAATAAGTTTTAGATCAGCTCTGTCTCTATGTACCTCTTTACATTGGCAGGGGGTCACTCCCTCAGAAAAGCATGTTGTTTAGATTCCCCAAGAAACACAGGCTGGTAAAAGGAGGCTTTTCAGATGCCCTTGAAGCCATTCCTTTCAATGTCTCTGACAGTCAGGCTAGGCTGAAGGATGTGTCCTCAGGGGATCGGACTCCTAACCAGGCAGGAGAGGGCTGGTTCCCTGAACCCACTGCCCACCCTCCCTCATGGCAGACACCCAGATGATCTAGAGGATTAGTTCTCTCTCTGTCCCCAAAGCCAAGAACCCCCTTGGGCTAGATATAAATTTGCCCCTCAGATCCAAGTCCCCACCCTGTTCCTTGCCCAAGACGCTCACCCCTATGCATTGTATCACTGGGTCCTCATTTCCCCTGACTTCTGATTGGGCTCAGCCAATGAGTCACTGACAAGGATTCAGAGAGCAGGAGAGAAGTCAGGATATTTATCCCCCTGGCTCCCTCTCTGTGGTGTTGTTGCTGGAGGCTGGCCATGTCCCTTAGCTGAAGGCCCGGTCACAGGGGCTTTCCACAGAGCTCTCTTTCTCTCTGGTTTCACGTGCCAATCCTTACCTTGGCCTTTCAGACATAGGATGGAGAAGAAGCCCCTCTTCCCCAGTCCTGCACTGTCTCTTGCCATTTCCCCACTACATGCCCACAGCCTTGTAAATGTCCCTTTATTAACCTTTCCTCAGATGACCCAGTTTGAGTGCCATCTGCTTACTGTCAGGACTCTGATGGATGCACCTCATCTCCTTAAAGTGGGGCAGGGACAATTTACCAGCTAACTCACCAGCTTTTCCTCAGTGATGGCCATGTTCCCCATCCCACCCTCCAAGATAGGGGCCAGTGTCCTTTGCCTATGAAGAAAAGGAAAGTTGGTGTGCACCTAGTTAGGGGTCAGGAACTCTGGGCTGCTATCACTGTCTTCCCACTGAGTCACAGTGTGACCTAAAACCAGTCCCTTCCCTCTGCTTTGTTCATTTGTACAATGCTGCCATGCCTGCTCTGCTTGCAGACAAGATTCCTGTGGTAGATACCCCCTGCTCTCATTCCAGCTGGTCTCATCAATGAAGGACCATTCCTGAGGGAGAGTGGGATCCAACCCACTGCTCCTCCCTGTCTCAGGACAAACAAGATCTTCCCAGGTGATGCACAAATGCTCCTCTTTCCCTTTTAGAAATTCAGAGAATAGAAGATATGATCTATCATTGGCTTCTGAGGGCTCAGATGGGAAAGGTGATAACCCACCAATTTCCAGCATCAGAAAGCAGGATGTGTGACTTCCCCTGGGATCTTCCTGCCTCCATACAAAGTCTTCTGAGTCTCAGAGCTGCCAAGAAGGAGAAGGAATACCTGACTAAGTATCTGAGGCTTCCCCCAGACTGAACAGCATTCTGACTAACAAAACCAGTCAATAACGTCAATGAGACAGAACATTTTTATGAATAATAGATGTGTATAACTTCACATAAATCACTGAGCCAAAGCGATAAATTGAGCAGGGAGGGTTCTGAACCAGGCCCCAGCTCCTGGTGATAGAATGGGCTTCCTTGTTGGAAAGGGAGAGTTTCCCGCTGGACATAGTTAGAGGCTCAGGGAGGGGAAGGAAATGTGTCAGCCAGATTCTGTGCAAGAAATGGAAAACAGCTCTAGCTACTTTAAATGGAAAGGTATAAGATGTGGAATTAGTTGCCTAAAGATCTAGGGAAGGGCTAGGACTGATTGGGTTGCAGGCTGGGCCCACGGGTGCCTATCAGAACTGGAGCCGATCTCCTGAGGCCACCACTAGAACTGAGTTTCAGATCCCACCCACAGCCATGAGGCTGGCTGCAGAAATTCAGACCTGGAAACCTACTCTGCAGCCATGCCCCTGTGCCCATGTGTCTTGAACCACTCTCAGTGCTGGGGGTCAGGGCTGGAATGTGGTTTTCAGCCTTTGTGTCTACGACAGCTGCTTCTCAACACTCAAGGAGCTGAAGAATGTGTCTTGGGATGTTGCTGAAGTGGGGAGGAGGGAATCCACAGCTCCGTATCTTCTTTTTTAATAAGAAAAATAGCCAAAAGAAGTAACACCTTTGTCTCCTCAACTCACCTTTGTCACCCAAGCCTTGCACAAGAATATTTAATTGGAGAACTTCATTCACATGCAGAATAATAGCTACAAGGATGTCTGAGGAATGTAGGTTTGAATTCTTCAGCCTTTGCCAAGCAGGAAGACAGTCCAGAAGTAGAGAGGAATGAAGGGAGATCAAGCAGATCCACAGCGCCCCCTACAGGAAGGCTCCTGCCCTGGAAGGAGGCTGTTGCCAGGTGTGAAATCCCCTTGGGGCTTCCCAGTTCTCTCACACCTTCCCAGTTCTCCTTTCACAAGGTGTACATGGAGACCTAACTTGACTGGACCCATATGCCTTGTACCCATGCCAAAACCAATTAGGCAATAAATTATAAGCAGATTTGATTTAGTAATTATATGGGGGAGAGCATGTGTGCAAGAGCAAGAGAGAGAGAGAACATACAAGATGTTGGCTTTTGTGTTCTTTGGAATAACGTTGATGTTCAACTGTTCAAATAATTTCACGTCTTCAAAATAATAGAGGTTTTGATTTATACACAGTCCTGGGTTGAAATCCCAGCTCTGCCACTGTGTGACCCTAGAATAGTTGTTGGTCTTCTCTGAGCTCAGTTTTTCACCTTTAAAAGGAGACTAATGATGCTGACTTTATAGGGTTGCAAGTAAGAGTAAATGAGATAAAACCTGGAAAGCCCCCAGGGGAATGCCTGGCATGCATACACTGGGGGCTCTGTATCTATCCCTACTGTCCGGATGAATGCATTTTGTAGGATCAGCCAACTCCCATCCCAGGGCATTGACTGTATCTGGGATAAATATCAATCGCATCACTGTGTTTGAAAAGAAGCAATGAGAGTTTTTTTTCTCTAGTGCTTCAGGAATCCTTGGTAGGCCCTCCCCTGGTTTTCTATGCAGCACACGTTACCAGAGATTACATCTCCCAAACAGAAGGGGTCACACAAGCAGCATGGTAAATAGAAAGGGCAGCAAGGGGGTTTTATACAATTCATCAGGATCACTGTTTTTTAAACTGTAGGTCAAAACCCATTAGTGAGGAGCAAAATCAGTGGAGTACGCTGTGACCAGCATCTTTCCCAATGAAACAGAGTGAAAGGAAGAATGAGATAAGATGAGACAAGAGGAGGTAAGAGAATGTGAAAGTGTATCTTATTAAGATCACTGTTGAGAAACTTGTTAGTTCATAGGGGTGTGTGTGTGCGTGCACCAGGTCACAATGTGAAATACACATTACCTGGGTCTAGATCATTGCTAAAAATGTTTTTGCAATAGTAATCAAGGTAACCAGCCCCCTAATTTGGAGTGGGGGGCATTGATAACCAAACTGCTAGACACTTGTAAGAAAACAGAACTTGGCTGAGAATAACTTCATTGCCCAGGAGATGAGTTTATAGCTGAAAGCTTGTCAATAGTCACTTTTCACCTCCAGCTCCTGAGGGTCACAACTGATCTGGCTTTGCAGGTAACCCAGTTTCAGGCTGGGAGGTGTCTCTCCTTCAGAGCCATGTTGTAGTGTTGGCTGCTCACTCTCCCCTCTCCCGGCCCCTCCTTTGCTGAGCTCACTTCTGTGCTCTTCATTCTGTTCTCCTCCCCCTCCCCAGGGCGGCTTCCTCTCCTGCCTTCTCACCTACTTCCACTGCTAAAAGACTTCCTGCTCTCAGTCAGCAAATAATTCCTGGCACTTCACAGTCTGCTCAGGGCTACTGCTGCCTGCCACCGCCACTGTCCACAGGCCCGGCTCTCAGCTTCTCTCACGGCCCTTCATCAACAAGGCATGATGGAGGACTGCCACTTGGTGCTAGAGGAGGTTGATTCTGCCAAATTCCTTCACCTCTCTGAGGCTTCCTTTCCTCATCAGCACAAACCGCACGAAAACAATAAGAGTCCTAGCTTCTCATCAATATGTCGTAAGCACCACACAAGATGGTAAAGTGACTGTCAAACCCTGTGCTGTCCGTCAAAGACGCTGTGCAAGTTTAAGGGGCTTTATGCTCCTCATGACCCTCCCTGTCCCTGGTGCCTCTTTTCCTCATCCCTCCCTTCTTTCCTTTGGTGCTCCTTAGAGCAGCCCATCTAAAAATGGTTGATTCCTATGTTCTGTGGTCCTGTGCTTAAGGAAATTATTTCATTTTGGAAGAAAAAGACCAGCAGGGGACAACTCTCATCCACTGGAAATCCAACACCACCTCATTTTTGGTAGTTTCTAGTTTTCTTATGTTGAAACCTCCCTTAAGTCTAAGGGACCCTCCACCCCAACTATCATTGGTTGCTTGGAAAACCAATGGAAATGCTTTTTGACTTTTAATGGCCTGGTATATGTGGGCTAATCTTATTGAAATATAAATGGCTTGACTTGTGGATGGATAAATGAGATCACCTCACCCCCTCCTCCAGTTTTGGACAATGGGGTACCACATCACAAGCCCCACCACAGGCAGAGCTCTGAACTGGGTGCTACAGGTGGACGTAAGGCCCAGAGGACCAGGAGGACTCTCCTGGGAATCAAACCAGGAATCAGTTGCTTCAGACACAGAAAACACCTACAAGGGTGTCCCACATTTTGGCGGCTCTGGGCCACACTGGAAGAAGAGTTGTCTTGGGCCACACATTAAATACAGAGACATTAATGAAAGCAAAAAAATCTCATAATCTTTTAAGTAAATTCACGATTTTGTGTTGGGCCACATTCATAACCATCCTGGGCCGCATGCAGCCCATGGGCCATGGGTTGGACACCCTGCTGGAATGCCACTGTTCAACAGAACTTTCTGCAATGATGGGATGATGAAAATGCTCTACTCACGCTAGCACAATAGCCGCTAGCCACATATGGCCATTGAACACTGATGTGAATGTTAGAATGCCTGAGGAACAGAATTTTTAGTTTTATTAAATTTTAATTAATTTAAATGGAAATAGCCACATGTGGTTTGTGGTAAAGATATTGGCTAGCATAGCCTAAGAGTCTTCCTTCTTGTACCTCTGCCCTGTCTTCCTTCTGGGAATCTGGCTACTGAGTTTTCCATGGAGGACCCTGAGTCTCAGAAAGGTGAGGAGGAAGGTCTCTATGGGCCACAGGTCTGTACTACTTCCGGATTCCCTCCTTTCCATCCAGACTGCACCACCACGATCCAGACTGCCCCCTCTGTCCAACTGTCCCCCCTCCATCCAGACTACACGCCTCCTCCAGGATCCAACAGCCCCACAATCTGAGAAGCAGTCTAATGTCAGCAAAGACAGGAGGGGAAGTGTGCATTGAGGAACCAATGCCAAGATTAAGTGATTACGGACCAGGGCCCCTGCTGAAACAGTGCTGCCTGGTGGAGCATACAGGTGCCACTCTTAGACCACCACACTCTGTGCCTGGACCAGCTCCCTCCCAGGGAGCCACCACATCCTCTTCACTGGCAGAGGGTCATCTGCAGCCAGTGGTCCCTGCCCTCCCAATAACCCATCTTTCAGGGTGAGCTGGGAAGGTGCCAACTCATTTTTCAATGCACCTTTTCAAGGAAAACAGGGACTCCAGGCTGATGCAACCATGATTGCAGGATCATGGGTGCCTAGCCTCAAAGCAAAGAGTAGGTCTGGGAGGCAGAGTGAGCATCAGGACAGACCGAGAAGCTGTGGACTCCAGACCCACCTCTGCTAGGTAATCTGTCCTCTGGGTAGGTCACTTGCTGGGACTTGGCTTCCCATTTGTTGTGTGAGATTGATGATTAAATCAACATGTAAGACAAAATCTTCTTTACAGTGCTCCACACAATGACCGCACAGAGTAGGTGCCCAATTATGCGTCCCATATTCATGGCTTCACTGACTAATTCAGTGGTCCAGCTGGTATCACCAGAAATGGTCAGCACTGCCACCAGGCCCTGCGTGTGGCCCCATCAAGGATCCCATACAATAGAGGACCTGCTTCTGGGGCTACAAGGGATGAACCTTCAGAATCAGGAGTGGAAGGAACTTCCTTTCTCCTGCTACTAACGTCAGGGAAGACTGGTCTCCCTGGCCTTCCTGCTGGCACAGGGACCCTCAATCTTCTAGTTTGTAGCCACAGCCTTGCTCCCGACATGATTTGTAACTTTGAGCCTCAGTTCCTTCACCTGTAAAGCAGGGTGAGCTCCCCTCCAGCCCTGCCGCAGCCTCCCTGCAAAGGGAGATGTGAATTGGCCCCGAGACTCCGCTCCAGAACAAAGATTGACCATGCTGTCCAATTTCCCCTTCCCTGTCTTTCATATGAAGATTCTGATTACAGTCCAGAAAAGAAGGAAACAATGCAGCTCCTCTTCTCTCTCCGTCCCTGCTCACACTCTTCCCAGCTGTCCCCAACTTGCCTCTGTCATTCCTCAGCTGTGAGCAGAAATTTGCATATTAATTTAAAAACGAGATCAGTTATTAGCCTTAACCTGTCATGTATTTATCATCCAATGCATCTGGACCTGGATTAGATTCAATATTGTCACAGAATAAACACAGAGGGGAAAGCACTAAATAATTTAAACTCATTATTCTACTAATCCTCCGGTTTGGCTGGGCTCCCTGGAGGTGAGTTAGGAGGTGATTGAAAACATGGAAATTCGCTGAGAAGAAATTTGAGAATGAATATTGCCCAGCCATGAAAACATGGGACTTGATGTTTTTTTCTCCTCATTTACCCACGAGGAAGGAAAGAGAGGGGTGAGGTGGGGGAGAGAGGGATGCCAAGAACATCAGGGCAGGGGATAGTGTTTTTGTACACAAGGCAGAACCACAAGGGGCCAGTGAAGTATAGTTTCAAGTACAGTACAGGGGAGCAGAGGCTTCCCTGGGAGGGGGGCTCCCCAAGGTTCCTGGGGAGGGAGGGCCGGGGGGAACGTGGTGAGCCCCTCCTGCAGACCTTTGCCCACCTTGCCCCTTCCTGGGATGTGTTCAGCCTTGTGACTAGGAAGGGGCTAAGAGTCTGCCAATGAACAGTCCAGACTTGTGTTTTATCTGATCTGAACACATGTTATCTTTTTAAAAAGATGAATTTAACATCAACACTGTCAAGTCAGAAAATCTTACACAGAAATTCAAATTTCTGTTCTTGACAAAAGCAAGGCTTTGGCAACCCTGGGTCCATAGTGTCCTGAAGCCAGGGTAGGCTGTGGCTGAGTTGAGCTGCCCATTAGGCAGAGCCTGGGGGCCCCTAGAGACCCTGAGGCAGGCTTCACTCCTTTATGGTACTGCCTCAAATCCCCGTGCATCTGTGTTTGCCATTTCCTGCTTCCATTACAGCTCCCAGAAAATACATCAGCTGCACTGTGGGTGATCAGAGAATCCCAGATTCGTCTGCCCCTCGGTAATACAAGGGTCAGCCACACAAGGGCAGGACAAGGGGAACAGTGTTTCCAGAACACATATTCAGCCAGGCCCTGTGCCTGATGTTAGGCTAACAAGAAGTGAAAGACATGGCTCCCGGATGCAGGGAATCTTGGAAGGGAGATGGGCTACATCTGTATTAAGAAAACAACCAAGGTAAGCTGTAAGAAAGAACTTTGCGACAGATGGATTCAAAGATAGATTTGCTGGGTTTCCCAGCACTGGTGGAGTTCAACAGAGATGGAAGTTGGCAGCCCTGACCTGCCTATTCTGGGAGCAGAGCCTCCACAGGACTGGGCGGGAAATACAGTGAGTGGTCTGGGCCCCAGAGCAGGGTCTGGCAGCAATTTGCTTAGCAAAACGCTCCTGGGCAAATCACCAGACATTTCTGAATGCCAGTCTCCTCAACTGTAAAATGAAACTAATGGTGCTCCCTGGCGTACCTCCTTCCAGGACAAGAGAATATGAGGTGAGAGAGCAGATGCCTCCTCTTCAGGGAACTTAGAGGGACAGCAAGGTACATGCGAGCAGGGCTGACAGGGACGAGAGCCAGAGTCCCGCCAGGTCCAAGCGCAGCATCTTTTGAGCTATCCAGCCCTCCTCCCCAGAGTGTGGGACACCTGGTATCGGCCGCAAGGGACCCTGTTTCCCACCACAAACCAAATTCTTGCTTATTAGCTCTGTTTATCACCACTGTGGGGGTTATCTGCTGCTTAATTAATTTCTTTTTTTTTTTTTTAAGATTTTATTTATTTATTTTCAGAGAGAGAAGAAGGGAGAGAGAAAGAACAATGTATGGTTGCCTCTCACTTGGCCCTCACTGGGGACCTGGCCCGCAACCCAGGCATGTGCCCCAACTGGGAATCAAACCGGGACCCTCTGGTTCCCAGCCCGCGCTCAATCCACTGAGCTACAACAACCGGGCTGCTTAATTAATTTCTTAACAAAGAATGCTGTGCATGTCCCTGTACAACTAGAGAAGCAGAGGCAGACATTGCTCTCAGCCACACCCCTCCCCAACCCGTGGGCCTGCACTATTATTATGTATAAGTTCTCTTTTCAAATTGTCACTCTAAACAAATCAATTGTCCTGTGGGGCCTCAGTTTCTTCATCTGTAAAATGGGGAGTTAGACCATTGTTCACAAGTGTATTGTTTTCCTGTTTCTTCCCTGAAAGTAACTATTTCCCTGCATCAATCTCAAAACAAAACAAAGAGTGGGCAGTGAAAAAACATACTCTTGCTTTTCATCAGTTAAGCCCTCTAATTATGTGGGAATCATTTCATTAATTGTTTCTACCACACGGAGCCTCAGCTGTATGAAGAGGAGTACAAGTCCCTTGATTGCTACCTAAGTGATTAAGGGAAATGAAGCCAAGTGAATCCCTAGCTCATATCTCACCACTGAGACTCTGGCAGTCTTGTTAGCAGACTTGGAAAATGACCTGTGGTTGACAAGATCTCTCTTGGGTTGAGAATGAATCTTGTACTGGGGCTCTGTCCCCACAGACCAGGTTTGATGAATCGCGGCTTGAGCAGGCTCCCGTGATGCTTTGCACTGTCCTTATCACTGGCATTAGGCTTCATTTGTGTACAAGCCAGTCTTCCCTGCCTGGAAGTCAGCATCACCCCATTGGTCCTGCCAATGCCTGCCCCAGAGCCGGCCCTTGGAGAGCGATTGTGAATAAATGAATGAATGATGTGTAGTGTCCTAGAACCAGTCATTCACAGAGGATTAGGGCTGGGAGGCTCTGTCTAGTTTATCTTCAGTGTATTCTACTGAGCAGTCCCTGCTGGGGGCTTCTGAAACACCAAGAGTTCTGGGCCTTTAGGTTATGCCTCGGTTGCTCCCTTTGCCATGCTCCTCAGTAGCAGAACTGCTGTTCTGCGTCATGAAACCTTGGTGGTCAGTGCCAGGACTAGAGTGAGGCAAGCACAAGTGAGACACTTGCCAGGGTACAACGTTTCAGAGGGACCCCAAATAACTCAGCAATCAATGCTTTAATACAGTATGTCAAAATATCAAAATTAATGCAAAAACATCCACAATGAACAAAACATAAAAGTTTTACATAAAGACAGGATATGATCCTCTAATTTCAAGACCCTGCCTCATTCACCTCACCCAAAAAGGGTCTTTCTGGAGAAAATATCTCAAAGATCTCTCAGCCTGGGAATCTGACAGCAGCATTTCCATGCATCGGCTGTGACTTCGGACCCTTGGTTTCTGAGAACATGTGGCGCGGGGAGTGCTGGTTTTCAAACGAGAGGGGGGATTCCATTGTGTGACATCAGCGCCCCCTCCCTCCCCAGCTGTTAGAATGTGAACACCCCAGAGGAGATGGCCTTTTGAAGATGTTGCCAGTAGGTGTGGAAGACACATTTTAGAGAGCCAACAGAGCCAGGCTGGCATTGTGGTGGCCCACTAAGCATGTGACATGGTGGCCATGTATTCTGTCTCTCTGAGTCAGGCCCTGACAGAATCCTGCTGCCCCAAGTGCCATGTGGCAGTGGGTGCTTGATGGGGGACACTGGTACTGGGAAGGACCTCACGGGCCCTCCAGGCCTCCTGGTCCTGTTAGATCTCTCCACCACAGGGACATTTGGGAATGTCTGGGGACCTTTTTTATTGTCACAACTGGGGAGGAGGTTATTACTAGAATGTAGAGGATAGAGGCCAGGGATGCTGCTAACCATCCTACAATGCACAAGTCAGCCCGCTCAACAAAGAATTATTCTGTCCAAAATATCAATAGTGCCATGGGCAAGTTAGAGAAGTAAGGAAAAGTGGGTTCAAATCCACATGGCTGGCGAGTGAGGGGCGCCCTCTGCTCCTCTGACCCCTCATCGAAGGGTAGCCCCCTCTCGGCCAGTCCTGAGTCCTGAGCCTTGTGGTCAGTTCCTTGGTGCACACTTAGGGCCCTTCCTAACTCAGGCACTGTGAAAGATGATGTCATAGTCCCTTAGGTCCCTGTCACTTTCCTTGGCTTTCAGAAAGTCCTTCCTGGGGGCTAGCCTTAATCTCTCCTGCTGCAGTTCAAAACGGTTTGATTTCTCCATGTGGGTGGAGATCAGATGTCTCTCTTCTGCTCCACCCTTTCTGGCCCTTTGAAATAATTCACCAGAATATTGCTGATTGAGGTTTCCGGGTCAAAGAAAAGAAAAACAGCTCAAGTATCACGGGAAAATGTAAGGGCAGTTCTATTTTTCTAATACCTACATTCCGAGATAAGCCAGCTCCAAGACACTCTTCACTGAAGACAGGCAGCCTGTGTTGGGTTAATTATCATGACCCCTGAGCTCTCAAGTTGGGGCACACAGGCTGGAAGAGAAATCCCTCTTTGACTCAAAGTGACAAAACCTCAATACAGAGGCAGATCCTATTTGAGACAGAGCCATAGAGAACCTGTTTCTGTAAATTGGATGAAGAGGATCCGCCCCACAGGAACCATTAATTCTCTCAGCAAACACTTGTTGAGCACTGCCTTTGTGCTGGGGCAGTGGCTCTTGATCTTAGTGTGCCAGCAAATCATCTGGACGGCTTGTTAACACACAGATCCCTGGGCTCACCCCCACATTGTCTCATTCAGTGGGTCTGGGTAGAGCCCAAGAATTTGCATTTCTAACAAGCTCCCAGATGATGCTGATGCTGCTGGCCTGGGACCACACTTTGAGAACCACTGTGCTCAGTTCTACATACTAGGGATATGTTCTAAGCAATAGCATATTTCATAAGTAAACTATGTAGTAAGTTAGAGGTGGCAAGTGCTTGGAAGAAAAGAAGTATAATAGTGGGAAGCAGAATTAGTGGGAACCAGGGATGTGAGGAGAGGAAATGGGAGGGGCTGACATTTTAAATACCAGTGTCAGGTTTCATTGAAATAAAATCAGGTGACCAACCATCCCACTTTGTGTGGGCTTGTCCTACTTTTAGCACTGAAAGTCCCACATTCTGGGGAGCTTCAGAGTCCGAGGCAAATCAGGACAGTTGGTCACCCTGTCTTGAGATAGTATTGGAGGAAAGGCTGGACAGAATGACACAGTTGTCCATGCAGGTATCTGGAGGAGGAGCATTTCAGGCAGAGGGAATCGGCAGAGCAAAACTCCTGAGGTGAGAGCTTCCCTATGTGTTCTAGGATCAACAAAGAGGCTAGAGGGAAAGGGGTTGGGCCTGAGGTCAGAGAGGTAAGGAGTGGGGTGTTCTAATCATGCCAGGCCTCCTAGAGAAGGAGCAGCTCCTGGTGGGGGCAATTGGCCCTGAATACCTGAAGGAGCTGGGGTGGCAGCTGCCAAGTGGGGGCCGAGAGGAGCATGTCTAGAACTGGGAATCCACTGAAGGACTGTGAGCAGAGGTTTCATGATCTAACTCATACACAGGTCACTCTAGCTTCTGTATTGAGACTAGTCAGTGGGGGAAATGTCTTAGACTGCTTCCCCCCACCCCCACTAGTGCAGAATCTAAGACAAAGGCTTGCATGTGAGTGGCTTATTTGATGTGTGATTCCCTGGAGCAAGAGAGAAGAAAAGGAGGGTGAAAATGGAAAGGGAGGTAAAGCCAGAGGAAGAATGCATTAATGAGCTGGCCACTAGCATTGGCTACTGGAGTTTGATTTTGACAGGTTTTTGCGGGGAATACATCCCAGGACTCATAGCTTAGAGAATAAAGCGGGGAGTACCCTTCCACTGTCTTCCTTTCCCCATTGGCCAGTGTGGCCTCAGAGGCTGTAACTGCTGCGCAGTCCCAGGTTGCTCGTGTGTGTGTGTGTGTGTGTGTGTGTGTGTGTGTGTGTGTGTGTACGGAGGGGCTTCTGCCAGGAGCCCCGCCTCAGTGTCCCAAAAGCCCCAGCACAGGGTATGAGAGGGTGTGGCATGGACCTACCTAAGGTGCTATGAAATTGTAGCCTGCGAGATGCTGGTCGTAGCTTGCCCAGGACCGGTTGCCATAGCAGTGGCTGGAGGGAGCAGTGGGACAAGCAGGTATGAAGCAGGGTAGAAGAGGTGCCTGGCACAAGCCACCCTGAAGCACTCAGACCATTTTGAGCCCTCCATTGTGTGCAGTCCATGCCAGAGTGTCTTCATGGCGGTAACTGCCTCCAATCTCTGCCCAAACTAAATTCAGAAAGGTAGATGGAACTAGCTCTAGTCCCTGTGTTTGCAACTGGTCCTGAGACCGTAACTGATATCCATCACCTTCCTCCTCCAGCACACATCCTAGATTTCCCTCTCCCTCGACAGCGGGTCTGGGATGTCTGCCTGTGGACTTTATCTCAAGGGTCTGAGCGCTTGGTTGCCCTGCCTTTATCAGGCTGTGATTGCACTCCCAGCATGGAGACCCAAGAGACAGCTCGGCATGTTCCTGAGTTCTGACATGCTCCCCCCTGCCCACAATGTGTACCAGCGACCTCAGCTCTTCATGGGGGTCAGGGCCAACTACTTCCACTTGTATAGCAACCCCTTTCTTTGCTTGCTTGTCAACTGGCAAGAGGAGGCCAGAGTGACCACGTCGTTGTTAAAGCTCCAAGTTCAGTGTGCCCTGGTGGAAGCGTATTCCATTCCTGGGAATCCAGGGTTATGAACCCAAACTTATGAGGACAAGAAGCAAACATTACCTAGAGTGATTCATTAGGAGTGCTAGTGAGAGAGGTATGTTTAGCAACCATGGGTCCAGCTCGCATCTGAGGGGATGACAACCCAAATCTAAAGAGTATCGTCAACTTATTCTTTCTTTCTCTTTCACCTTCATACACACTTACATGTCTGTCAAAGGCACAGATACACACCCAAGACCATGGATAGAGGCCTTTCCCAGCTCTGACGTTTCATTTTCTAACATTAGACACCCCCTCTGAGCCCCCAGTCTTTTCCATCACCCGGCCCCCTCTCAGACTCTCTGTCCTCCAGTCCATCGGCACACTCCTGAGAGCACATAACTGCTCTTGGTGGCACAATTACTACTGTCCTTGTCCTCCCTAAGGACAATGCTCCACCCAGCCTGAGACTAGGGCTCAGCTTCTAATCTCAGGCTCTTTCTTCATCATACCGTCTTTACTAGAGACCTCTACGTGTGTTCTCTCTCTCTCTCTCTCTCACACACACACACACACACACACACACAAAACACACACACACTAGCATTCTAGCACCTGATGGACACAGAAGCTAGGCCTCAGCTTAAGCATGTGTATTTAAATTATATGTTGTATAATAAAGAACCTAGCAGGGTTTGTTTTTTTCCCCCCTGGGTCCTGGGAGAGAACCTCTACATTTGGAATTTCCCACGTTATTCATGGTGGGCCCTCCCAAAACATCTGAGTTTATGCTAATAAGAAGGGCCTGCCAAGCCAGAAAGACAAAACATGTGATTGGATGGTTGGGACTTTGAGTCACATAATATTCATCTGACCTTTTATAATAAAACTGTAATTGTAAGTAGAGTGCTTTCTTCAGTTCTATGAAAAGTTCTAGTGAGTTATCAAACTTGAGGAGATAGTAGGTACCCATGAATTTGTAGCTAATTGATCTGAAGTACAGGGTGCTCTATAGGACCCCCAAAATTACAACTAGTGTCTGACATGAGGGCAGTCTTGCTGGGGACTCGTCCTTAATCTTGGAGTTGGACCCAACTCCAGACAGTTATCATAATATTTGCCTCGCACTGAAAGCCGGGGTGGGGATGACCAACTGATTAGGGATAGACTAAGAAGCATACAGTTAGAGAACAGAAATGACCCATAAAAAGCAGACTAGAACCTCCTCCCCACCCCCCACTGTTCAGAGCATGCAGAGGCAGACTTGATATTCAGTCATCTGTATGGTTGAAATATTAAAATAATTTCATCTTCATTGCCAAGAGCTGCTGCCCTGAGATTCCAGTGCCCCACCCTGCCTCTCCCGGGATCCACCCCAAGCTGACCACCATAAGCTTCAGAAATTAAATACTTGACACTGAGCAGCAGGGATCTACAGGCCACAGACACTCTGGCTGGTCAATGCCAAGCTCTCCATTTTGTAGATATTTTAAATTTCACGTCTGAGTTCCAGGATTCTCAGTAGGGGGCCCTGTGAGCACCAGCCCTGTTTTCTAGTTTTGAGTTCTGCAAAAACTTTTTCAAGAAAGAGTGCTCTATATCAGGGTTTGGGGGCTATAAGGACTATGAATAAAAAATACAAAAGTAAGTCAATTAGGTTAGTTGGCAGCATATATATTTAGATGCAATCTATATGTCAGATTGGATTCAATATTGTTTTTTTGCCCCTTTCCCTACATTCAGCCCAAATAAGAGTTAGCAAGCTTAGACAGTGTCTCAGACTTTCTCTGGGTAAGGAAGGGACTCTAATTGCTCTGTTCCCTGACTCGGATATTTTGGCCAATTTTACAGCACATAAATAAGTCTGTTATTCAGGCACTGAGGAGAGCAGGATTTATTAATTTAAATGAGTTGATTTGCTGGTCTCTGAGGAAAGATGCCTGCATTATTCACTGGCTCGTCCCAGGGTGTAAATTACAGTGAGTTTTCCCTTTATGTTTTGGATGTAGTTGAAGCCAGGGCATAAATTTCCCCAAGTTATTATTATAATTCATTATTCATTGAATGTTGACTCTGTGTAATGCAAGTAGTGGCAGAAAGACACAGTCCTCCCAAAGGGTAGGGAAGCCAGGGCCTCACCAGTCCCAAAGGGAGATGTGAAGAGCTTCTGGGATCCGAAGAGGGAGCTGTCTCCCAGGGACTCATCCGGTGCTTCCTGGTGCCCCCTGAAGTCTCCCCAGGAGAACCAGGCTTTTGGCAGGAAGAGTGTAAATGCAGGTTTCATGGCAAATTGGGCTATTTGTTGACCTTAGTTCAGACAAAGAATCCAAGAGGGTAGGACGGACCACGGCAGAGGACAGGAACAGAAACCAGGCCTCCAGGCTGGGGGATGTTTCCATTTGGGGGCCGCCCACTCATTTATAACCAGGTGTCCACATGTGCCGGGTTAAGAAGGAAGCCTTTGCACAGGTGGGAGGGAGCGGGGAGGCATCCAATCTCCAGCTCTTTCCCCCTACCTTAGTTCAGTTCTTCCCTCCCCTTCCCCCACCAGGCTGGCCTCCTGCTGGGAACAGGCGTGTATCTCTTCACTTCTCAATCACTCCAGACAATTGTGCGGTTTGAAGGCCCAGGCCAGAGTGACACAACGTTTTAGACATAGCAACAAAAGCAATTAAGTGCCTTTTTGCGCTGCGTATAAGTGCAATAGGAATTAGAATTAAGGAGACAAAAATGATTTTAGAATGCCAAGACGGGGTGATTGGTGACAGTGTAATGACATGCCTTGCTCCCTTCCTGCCTCAAGCATTTGTAAAACAGTTGTGTGCCAGATTCTGTGCTAGATCCTCAAGGCATCCACTACTGACTGTGAGGCAAGGGGGAGGGAAGAGATCTGGGGGTGCAGGGAACTTAACCTAACCTCAGTAAACCTCAGCTGTCCCTTCTGTGAAAGTGGAGTGCCCCCCTCCCCCAGGATGGCTGTGAGGGAAATCTCTGCAGTGGTTAACAGCGCACACAGACAGATTGGCCATTTAGTTCTGTCATTAACAATAAATGTTACTTATATACTCGTGTGCTGAAAAGCTATGCTTCTGCCAAGTGACTGCTTTTATTTGATATTTACAGTGAAATATGCATGCATATCAAAAACGTACAGCTTGATGAATTCTCACAAACCGAGTGCACCTCTGCCATTCAGACCCAGATGAAGAAATGGGACACCCTTCACCAGGACCCCGGTCCCTCCCCTGCCGTCTTCCCAGTCACTGCCCTGCCCCCGAGGGGCATCGTTACCTTGACTTTTAACAGCATGGATGAGTTTTGCCTGTTTTTATCCTTATTCTATAAATGAAATTGCTCTGCCTGTATGCTTTTGCATCTGACTCCTTTCATTCCACCTTCTGTTTAAGAGTGCTCATTCATTTTGCAACTGACTGGCGCTTTCCAATGAATTTTGCAACTAATCATATTTTCATGTAGCTCAAAGGCAAAATAATGGCACATGCCAGTAACTCCCTAAGACCACACGAGAAGCATTCTGATCACTTACCTTGTTTTTACTCTCCCCTCACCCACATTTTCTCATAGACGTTATTCTATCTATTTTGTTGAAGCATAAGGATGTTTATGGCTTGTCTCAAGTCCCATTTGGAATAGTATATTTGGAAAAATAATAATAATAACTAAAAGCACCTTAATTCCTCCATCCTTAGTCTAGGGCTCTTCTTACTATACAACTGTTTCAGAGAGATGATGATGATGATGATGATGAAGCTGGTGATGACAGCTCACATGTGTACCTGCTTATTATGCACCAGGCCTTATTCTAGCCACATGACCTGTGCTGATTCATGAAATCGTCATCAACATTTCTCATCACAACATACTTCTATCCCCATTTTCAATGAAAAAAACCAAGGCACAGAGAGGCTAATATCTTACTCAAGGCCACCCAGCTGGAAAGTGGTAAAGCTTGGATTAGAGCCCTGCTGAGCAGTCTGGTTCCAGAACCCTGTTCTCAGTCATGTAAGACGTCCTCTGAGCCACCCGCCATCTTGTCACCCCTTCAAGGCAGAGCTCCTGGCTTGCCCCCTGATCCTCTTCATCTGGTACCAAAGCACGAACCACATGCCTGATCTGCAGCCTTGCCTGTGCTGTGTGTGTGGCTGGAATGTGAGTGAAGCCCCTGACTTCAAAGCAAATGAGCACAGGGCTGACGGCTCCAGCAGAGCAGTCTTCTCCCAGCGTTTTCCCCAGCACCAGGCTTAATTATCTGTGTCTTTCTGCAGAGCCACCGGCAGCCTTCGGTGGCACCAACAGCTTTTAATCACAGAGGGAGAATTCCTGCAAACCTGCCTGACCCGCTTACAGAGGAAGAACCGCCCTGCATGCAGCGGTGGTGGGAGCTCTTCTCTGTGGAGGACATGTACCAGGGGCCAGCCAGACCAGAAGTTTCCATTCACTGACCTGCCCCAGGTTCTTTACAAACCTCATTTCTCCACTTCACAGCCATCCCTCAAGGCAGGAGTTGCCACTTCCATTTATCAGATGAGGAAACTGAAGCTCCAGTAAGATGAGGTCAATGAATGGAAGCCTGAGCAGTCTGGCTTGATCTGTCATGAAGAGGGAGCCCCAGTGTGTGCTAAGGAGAAAAATAAAAGCACAAACAGCCACAGTCCTGGAGCAGGGTCAAGGGGGTGACATGGGTTCAACCTGGGTTGTGGCAGGTGGAAGGAAGCTCGCTGCTCTCTTCTCTGTGAGCGGGAGCAGGCCCCTTGCTGCCAGGAGCCCCCATTGCACCTGGAATTACACAGAAAACATGCACCCACCTCAGGCTTCCCGGAAAAGCTCCTCAGGCTCTGTTTTCTTCTTGGGCTTTAATCCTTTTTACCACTTAATTTCTCAGTAAATTCTGTTGACAATTGGCCTTACTCTCTCCTGGAGCAATAAACACCTTGTATTTATAAATCATTCCCTCAGTAGTTGCCTGCAGAAGAAACAAAGTAACCAAAGGCAGGGTGGAGAGGTTGGAAAAGAACAAGACCTGTCCAAGGGGGATGTTTAAAAAACAGGGCTGGGCCCAACTCCATCCAGGCCCCAGGGCTCGGAAGGGGCTGCCTGTCCTCTGCCAGTACCTCTTTCATCACACCTAGGACACAGGATTGATGCTGCCACTCCTGAGCACCCTGTGTGGCTGGCATTTCTCCGTTAGTACCTCTAACCCGCGTGATAAAATACATAGTCAGCATTGCTCTCCCCCTCTGTGCAGGTGTAGGAGTGAAGGTTCTGATGGGTCAAGCAGTCTGTCCAAAGTCACACAGTTCAGAAGTGACAGAGCCAGGGTCAAGCCTGCTGGCTGACCTTAAACCTGTGCCTGCTCCCAATGCCACCTTGTTCTCTTATGGACAATGGCTCTGAAGTGTATTTGACTATAATCCTTGGTAAGAAATAGATTTGACATCTCCCTGTGTCAGAAATTATCACCGTATCCTTTAGGGGCCACTGCCCTCTGCCCCAGAAGCTGGAAGGCACTGTGCTCATGGGCCTGCCCTCTGGCTTCTGAGGAAGTTCCTCCAGGAGCGCCAGAAACACATGGAAATGGGGAGAGTGAGGTTGGGCCTTTTCTCTCCCAGCTTCCTTCCTGCTCGGTGGCAGCAGGCTGGCAGTCCCTCCACTAAAGGCCACTGCTCCCCCCAAGGTGGCCTTTTCTACACAGCTACCCTGTTGGATCCTGGAGGCCCTCCCTCTCCACGTTCCTTCTGCCAAGGGTGGGGACAGCCCCGCTGAAGCTAGCCTCTGGCTCTTGCACCCATGGTCACCCAAGTCTCCACCTCTGTAAATAGCCTCTCTGTGAAAGCCTGCTCAGATTCTTCTCAATTACATGTGTCTTTGGTTTCCTCTTGGGATCCTACCAGTATAGTGACCTGGTACACACACACACACTCCTGAAGCAAAAGTTTCAAAAAACTTTTCATTCTGCCATGCCCTACCTTGTCTCACCAAATCATTAAAATTTATTTGATTAAAGTCCTAGAGGAGAACATAAGCAGGAAAATCTCAGATATCCCATGCAGCAATAGTTTCACTGATATGTCCCCTAGAGTAAGGGATATAAAGGAAAGAATAAGTAAACGAACTACTTCAAATTAAAAAGCTTCTGCACAGCTAAAGAAAACACCATCAAAGTCAAAAGGGAACAAACCATATGGGAAAATATGTTTGCCAATGATTCCTCAGATAAGGGGTTGATTGCCAAGATATATAAAGAATTCACGTGAGTCAACACCAGGAAGACAAATGATCCAATTAAAAAATGGGCAAAGGATCTGAACAGACACTTCTCCAAGGAGGACAGACAGAGGGCCCAGAGACATACGAAAGGATGCTCAACATCACTAGCCATGACAGAGATGCAAATTAAAACCACAATGAGATACCATCTCACACTGGTGGGAATGGCCATCATAACCAAATCAACAAAGGACAAGTGCTGGCGAGGTTGTGGAGAAAAGGGAACCCTAGCACATTGTTGGTAGAAATGCAGACTGGTGCAGCCACTGTAAAAAACAGTATGGAATTTCCTCAAAAAACTAAAAAATGGAACTGCCCTTTGACCCAGTGATTCCACTGCTGGGATTATACCCTAAGAAACCTGAATCACCAATTGAAAAGAACCTATGCACCCCAGTGTTCATAGCAGCACAATTTACAACAGCCAAGTCCTAGAGACAGCCTAAGTGCCCATCAGTAAATGAGTGGATCAAGAAACTGTGGGACATTTACACAATGGAATACTACTCAGCAGAAAGAAAGAAGGAGCTCCTACCCTTCATGACAGCATGGATGGAACTGGAGAGCATTATGCCAAGTGAAGTAAGCCAGGCAGTAAAAGACAAATACCATATGATCTCACATATAAGTGGAACCTAATGAACAAAACAAACAAATGAGCAAAATAGAATTACAGACATGGAAATAAAGAACAAACTGACAGTGACTAGAGAGGAGTGGGGAGGGGGATAATGGGGAAAAAAGGGGAAGGGTCAAGTCAAGGAACATGTACAAAGGACCTATGGACAATGACAATGGGTGGGGGTTGTCTTTGGGAGCAGGGTCGGATGGGGCAGGGGAGAGCAATGGGGCGGGGGAATGGGGACAACTGTAACTGAACAATAAAAAAATAAAGTCCATATGCATATACATGGTTCAATGATGTTGAAACCATGAAAAAAAATGTATTTTACTGTCCTCATTCTGAAAAAGAAACCATTTTAGATTTCATCCATGGTAGGTAGGTTTCATATGATTATCCAGGCCAATCCTGTCTTTTTGGAAAAAGAAGCCGAGGTTGAGAAAAGAAGTAGTTGCTCAAGAACACCTTGCTCCCAGCGAAGCCTGGGCTAGAACCCAGACCAGGCGACTACTGACCCTGCTTGCAGTGTGGAGACCCATCATCCTGCTGCCTTTGCTTTCAGGACCCTGCCCTGGGACCCTGTCCCTCCCATGCCTTTCTCTCCTGAGAACTGGCTGGGAGGTGGTTATCTGCTTACCAACAAGCTTCCCCCTTTTCCTGGTCTTCTCCAAGGCTGTTCCTTAGTCTTCCACTCACAAATGGCACAGCCCGTGTTTACAGAAACCTTGCTTGTTAGAGCCAGAAGGGGCCCTAGCAGACACTCAGTCCAGCCACTCATTTTACAGGTGAGGAAGCATGTCGCCAGAAATACAACCACATCGCTAAATCAGCACAGGTCTGATTCACAGCACAGTGGCTGAGGTCATATATCACAGACAGAAATGTCCAAATGCTCCTTCTGCCACAGGCAAAATCATGGAGCCGCACTCCGTTCACAGTCAAGAATGCCCCAAAAGTCGGGAGTTGCCCAGCCATGACCAAGCATTGCCCGCCCCTCTGGCCCCGAGGAAATCCAGTTGGGAGGAATCTGTGGTGGGGACCCAGCTGAGAAGCAGCACTGCGAGTTGAGGCCAGGAAGGCAGAGTGAAGCTGGGGCTGGGCCTGAAGGTCCCAGACGAGCAGCGCGACGGCTCGTGTTCGTGATCGCTACCGTCTCTGTGGCCACAGCCTCCAAGGCCGGGAGCACTTTAACTCTCAAAATTAAAAAGCAGACTTCAGGGCGAGGGAGCAAGAAGAACATATTACAATTTCCATTTGATTTATCTTTATCATTAGTAAAATTCTTCCTTATATTACTTAATATCCTGGCTCTCAGTATTACATGTATAAAGCTTCTAAATTAATACTCTTATTCTTGGGGTTAGAGGTAGGTAACCTGTGTCCATTCTTGGGAAACAGGTATGAAAAGTTTTTGGCTGCTGCTCTGGAGATCCAGGGACTCTCAAAGTGTGGTCTGCATCGGACTCACCGGGCAGCCTGATTCAGGGGCCTCAGGCCACACCTGCTGAAGCCGGTTCCCTGGGGGTAGGGCCAGCATCCTGCATACAGCATGGTCCACTCCATCCTCAGGGGAAAGTCTGTGCTGGCAACAGTTGCTAACAGTCACTCTGTGTTTGCCCTCTGCACCAGTGGGAAGAATAGATCAGTCCACAGTTGTCACCTCTGTCCCATCCCCAGAGCTGTGTCTGGAAGAGAAATAGGTCCTGGCAGCCCCGTCTTTCATGCACTGTCATGGGTGCCTGCCCAAGGGGGCACATGGGGCTGAAATCCTCAGGGACATGCACCCTGATGTAGAAGGGGCTTTTCTTTTCTAGTTTCCACAGAGCTGCCTGTGGGCAGGCATGGCTCGGGCTGCTTCTAGGCCTGCCCGCTGGGGGAGACTGACCAGACTCCCCCAGAGTGAGGACAGCACCTGTGAGGGAAGGAGGGCAATGTGACTGAGACACCCCAAGACTAGTTAGACACCCCAAGATGGGCTAGGGTTAGGAAGAACTTCCTGATGTAAAGGTCTTAAAGTGCAAAGTTGTAGAGGACCCACCTCAGGGAAGGAAGGAGAAAGAGAGGGGAAGGGAGAAAGTGAAATAGGAAAAAACAAACAAACAAACAAAAAACCCCAAGAATAAGACAGGCAGAAACTGAAAGAGAAGGTTATAGAAACAGACAACCACTCTTGAGGTGGGGGCACAGTGAGGCTTGTGCGGTAGTCAGTGACCCAGTATGCCCGCCCTACAGGCAGAGCTGGGAAAGGGCCCGTGGGTGGGACCAGGCTAAGCTCCAGGGGGAGAACTCTGCCCCCAACCAATCCATACATTCCTTTACACTGGCCAAAAGTGGCTGGGGTAGGAGAGAGGTAGACTCTACAGACCTGGGATGCCCAGTGTTTCCAGGACCTGGCGAAGGTGACAAAAGGAATTTTCACTGTCAACACTTTTCCATTGGCCACTGGAGTCTGCTTATTTTTGTGTTTTAGCATCTGAGCTATAAACCAGCAAATTACTTGTTAGGTTTTAGCCGGGATGCTTGCTGCTGACATTTCCCTGGTGATACACACCAATTGGAATTCTCCAGGGTGATTGCTATTATCACATTACCGGGAGTTTATCTTGGGAGCGTTTGGGTTTTGCTGATTTAGTAACCAAGCCCTGGAGCTTATGCCGTAGGGGAAAATGTTGAATCTGATGAAGAGAACTGGCAAATCCAGAGTTTTCTATGGGCCAGGCCAGAGCTTATTTAAGAGCATGAAAGTAAAAGGTGCAAGAGGAACATGTGCTTGTTTAATTGGCCACAGATTTTCCTGGCAATAATTTGCAGCCAGCTAAGGGACCTCTTCAAGGTCATATATCTGGACATGGCTGTTTGAGGATTCAGGATATTCTGGGTGGTTGGCTTTTTAAGTGAGTTTGCTGACTTCTCTAGGACAGCCATCAGCTGATGAATGTCTATTGTTTAACCGATGGTTCCTGCCCAGCTGGCCTTGCTCTCAGCCTGTAATGGCCATGTCTGGAAGAAGGCAGTGAAGGAAGACTTGCTCTGGGATCTGGAGGGCCAAAGGCACTGCATCTAGACCCCAGGGGCATGAATCCCCCCAAGGTCAATGATTCCCTGTGCAGTGTGGACACAGAACAGGCCACTGCTACAGAAACCAGGTGAGCAGCAGTGCCTGTGTCCCGGTTTGCACAGGTCCTGGCTGGCTCTGTGGCTGGGCCTACACCATGCTCCCAGACTTGTGATCTGCTGGAGCCTGTGAGTCCCCAGACTTGACCAGAAGCTGACTGTAAAGAATGGATAGGGGCTTTAGAGATCCTTGAGTCTAACCGCTTCCTTTTTCAGATGAAGTTGAGGCCCCACAATATAGCATCCATGTGTGTGTACTCTGTGGTGACTGGGGAGCTCTCCATCCCTGCCTAACGATATTGTTCAGCACTGGTGTGAGCCACTGTGGCACTCCATCCCTAAGTGAAGAGCTCCATGAAGCCAAGGCCTGCATTTTATTCTTGGGGGCTTGCCACAGGACTTGACACTCAGCAAATGCTCAGGAAGTATTGGGATGAATGAATGAATGAATGAATGGAGATGGATGAATGAATGAAGTGACTTGCCCAAAGACACACAGTCAGTGGTGGCAGAGCCAGGACACCCAGGACCAGCACTGACTCAGTGCTCCTCAGATCCCCACGCCAAGGGGTACAGCAGAGAGGCCCCAGACTGCTGGAGTTTGAGTCCTGCTTCATTTCTAATTGGTAGTTTGAGTCCTGCTTCATTTCTAATTGGCGAGCCTCTCAGATCCCATTTTGAGGAGGAATTTGCTCTCTGGCGACAAGGAGGGCAGTTAGCCAACAGCCTCAAACTCCAGAACTTTTAGAGTCAATCTTGACTCTGGAGCCAAGGCCAGTTCCTCCTGGTCAGCCCCAGCAACATCCAAACATGGAGAATGTGAGGGCCTGGCTATTTCTGCCCAGAGCTGGACTCATCTGACCAGCAGTCTGTTCAGGAGCTTGGGCTCTGTCATGGTGCAAGGTTGCCGGAGGCACTCCCTACCCACTCTGAGGCCTGCACTGTGCTCTGAAGACTCTGTCTCACAATCCTGCTCCCTCCCCCTTCATATTTTCTCAGGCAATACTTCTCATGAACCCCAATAACTCCTAGTATCTACTTCCCAGAGGACCCATACAACATAAACTGTATGACCGGGAACAAGTCCCATAACCTGCCCAGGCTTTATCTTCTCATCTGTAAATTGGTGCAATGGCCATACTTATTTTTTAGGGCAGTTTTGAAGAACAACTAAATCCACGTGCACAGCTAGAACAGTACCTTTCTTTCGCAAGCAAGTACGCAATACCATTAGCCAACATTATTACTGAGAAATCCTGCTTTGACCATGGATTTCCATGGCAGGACATCCTGCATCCAGGTGAGGGAATCACAGCAAGATGTAGCCCTTGAGTTGATCCGTGCATGTGGCTGGATGCACCCGAAGTGAGGTTACAGAAACGCCAGCTCTGCTCCCCTTTCCTGGGCAGCTACCAGGGGAGCTAACGAAGGACAGGGACTGGGGCACAGGGCTGAGCAGAGATTGTCCCATGTCTGATTTCCCTCTGACTCTGACATTTTATGCCAGGAGTCTAAAAACTCTTTCTCAGAAGGTCTAGATAGTAAATATTTTATGTTTTACAGGTCATAAGGTCTCTGCTGCAGTTACTCGACTCTGCCATTTTGGCACAAAAGCATACCACGTGCAAAAAAAGTGCTACAGTAGCACTATCTATGAACACATGTGCTTCGGCCCAAGAGATGTCATTTGTTCCCTCGCATACTATGTGATAAATATGACAATACTGCCCAAGGGTAACTGATTCCATCACTCGGACACAGTGATGTTGGGGGAGGGAAGTGGAGGTTTGGGTCAATGGGCTGTGAGATGTTTGCTGGGGCTTCTCCAAAGCTACTTCCTCTTCTCTCGAAGGAGCCTCTCAGAGAGAAGCTATTCATGTCCAGATGGCGTTGTGGTGGGCTGGGGGTTGGTGGCCAGAAGAAAAAACTGACTCAGGAGTAGAGCAGAGCCAAGGGAATCACAGAAGAACAGGGACAGAGGCCTGCTGACAGTGGGAACCCCTGAGTTAAACCATGCCTGAAGCCAGCAAGGGTCTCTATGAAATTTTCAATAATTAATTCATTCAATTATGTTGCCTAACCCCAAGCTAAGTGTTCTATCATTTACAATTAAAAAAAAAATCCTAACAAATGCAATGAGGAAATTTAGAAAAAGAGCCATCCTCATTCCCCTGCCAGGTAACAAAGAGATGAATCTCCAACAGCAGAATTTCAGGCACATGGAAGGCAAAGAAATCTCAGGAAAGATTTGAGGGCAGAGGTTTCAGCTGATAGTCCCTAAGCCGTGGGGACTGAATGCTCCATAACCCACCACTGGCCTGAGAGAGCTGGATGGACAGAAGCCATGGGTACAAAGGTGGTATTCCCACCAGGTGGGAAACAAACCGGTCTCCTGGGGCAAGAAGAGAAGAGAGCCAGTCCACCACCCTCACACACACCCAAAATGAAAGGTTGGGGGGAGTGGCTGACCTGCATCAGAGCCAGAATAAACCCTGCCCTGCTCTGCCTGGCATCCAGGGTGAGTCAAGACTTGAATAGGTCTTTTCCAACACACTGCCCAGGACTCCTAGTCTTCGGTCCTCTGCCCCCAACTCAAAAGGCCCAGCTTCCTCACCACATGGCTCAGCTTCTTCTCTCCATGTGTTGAGCACATGGCCCTGTAGCAGCCTTGAACAGGCCCTGCTGAGCAAGCTGCAATACCGCAGAACCCCCAGGAACACTGGCAGTCTCTCCGAAGGAGAAAGGCGTACCAGCCAATTAGCCTGTATTATTTGACTAAGTGTGCCAGATGAATCACAATTATTAATTACGAGCACAGAGAGCAGGAATGTAATTATCAAGGCCTTCTCTTTATCGGAGGTGGCTTCGGGTGATAGGAATCTGAGAACCAAATCCAAGATAACCAAGCTCATGGCTCAGGTGGGGGCTTGGGGAGGGATGTTCTTTAGGCTGGGAGGTGGGAAACTGCAGGGTTACACCCAGTGGCTTTGGAGAGGAAACACCAGCCTAGGGCTGCCAGCTGGGCTGGGCCTGCTGCTGGCTCCAACCTGCTGTGGCACCTGCAGGTGCTGGTGGTGAAGGTGGTTACATGGTTCTGGTCCTAGATCTGCCCTGAGGCACCGAGTGAACCTGGACTAGTCACCTTACCTGGGACTCAGTCCCTCATCCATTAATGAGGGGTTGCATTGGAACTAGTGTTTTTCAAAACAGGGGTGTTATGCAAGATTATTCCACACATTTCCCAGTGGGGCACATTTGTAGGAATTCCCCCTGTTACCTCCCAAGTGGCTCCAGCCGCTGTGACAACCCCAAACCATGTACACGTATATCAACATTCTCCTAGGAAAGCCTTCCTGGAAAGCTATGTGCCTTCCTCAGTGGGCTGTAAAGATTAAATATCATTTATAAAAACAAAGCATAGTGCCTGACACTTAGTAAATACAATAACTGTTACCCATTACAGTGTCCAGAGCCTCCTCCTGAGTATTTCGTATCTAATTTCAACCCTGCAAAGTACACGTCATTACTCTCATCTCACAGATGGGAAAATGGAGGTTACATAACTTGCAAGATTTCAACCATGGGTCACTGTGACTTTCTAGCTTGGCCTTTCAATGGCCCATTTGTGGGGGACATGACAAGGCCAGGTACTTGCTGACCTCTGCTACAGGTTGTCTGGAGTGTGGGGTTGAATAAAACTGGGACGGTGGCTTGGGCCTTTGGGGTGACCACGGTCTGCTAGGGGAGAAAGAAGTAAGGGCCCTCCTGGGCCTGCCCAGCTGCATGCTTCTCAGGCACCCTGTTTGTAAATCCAGACTTGGGGGTCAAGGAGAGCTTCTCCTCACCAGCTTGGTTAAGATCGTGCTGAGGAGCCCTGGTCAGGTGGCTCAGTGGGTTGGAGCATTGCCCTGATGCACCAAGGTTGTGGGCTTGATCCTTGGTCAGAGCACACGCAAGAAGCAACCAATGAGTGCGTGGACGGGTGGAGCAACAAAATCAGTGTTTCGCTTCACCCACTCCTCTCTTTCTCTCTCTCTCTAAAACCAATGAACAATACTAATTGTTTAAAAAGGTGGTGCTGAGGGGCTGAGCTCTGGGGACAGGCCTGTAGCCGCAAGGCTGGGGACAAGGAGTTCACAAGCATCCCCTGGCACCAGGGCCAGCTGTAGGAAGGTCACTGTGCCGGTGGGTCCCCTCCTCCATTGTTGGTCGGGGCAGCAGAAGAGGCTGAGGAAGGTGAGGCAGGGGACAGAGTTTCCACAGGCAGAGGTTCAGAGCCCAGGCAGGGGGTCACAGAGAAGCCATGGGAAGTTCAGGGAGACCCTGTGAGGTGGGAGCCAGCCTCTTCCCTGCAAGATCCCATTCTTCTCAGTAGTCGACGAGGCCTGGCAGCATCTCCACAGTGCCCGTTCCCAATCCCACTGACCTCATCTTTCTCCACTAGGTCCAGACACACTGACCTTCCTATTCCTCCCTCCACGTCAAGGCCTTTCCTTTGCTATCTGTTCTGTCTGGAAGGCTTTTCACCAGGACCCTCTCATGACTGGCTCCTCCTTATTATTTGATCTCAGCACAGAAGCCCTGCTCAGAGGCCTTCTCAAACCATCGCAGCTGCAATAGCCATGCACCCCTACGCTACAACATACACTGTTCTGTTTTGTTTTGGGGGGGTAGGGGGGCTCTTATCATTGCTTAACATTGTTTGTTGTTTATCGGCATAATAATCCCAGTGCCTAAAATAGTGCCTGGCACTTAATAGGTCCTTGGTAAATATCAAATAAATGAATGAGGGGTTAGGACACAGCTTCTGTTATGAAACCTTCAGTCTGAGGAAGAAGCCACAGCCCTGCCCTCAGGGAGCTCTAGTCTGAGAGGGAGACACACAGTTATTTTTCTTGAAACAATACTTCATCTACAAGTACAAATGGAATATGTAAGTCCTGCAGGAAGTATAGCTGAGCAGCCACAGACTTACAGGACTCGGTCATGGAAGATTTCCCCCAGGAAGCTGAATCTGAAAGCCTGTGGCTGCACATCTCAGACCCCTCGAAGCACTCTCCTCTGGCAGGCCAGCTCCGCTCCTCTAAATCAGAGCCAGTCTCAGTGCTCGTGGTCAGATGTGGGTGGTGAGTGCGGTTTGTTACAAACCCCAGGGATCTCCCTCTGCAGGACCACACACACCTACCTGACCCCTCCCTGTGCAGTATAAATATTTGTCTACCTCTTGATTGGAGAAAAAAGCAGTCACTGGCCTTTTCTTCTCTCCTCCTGCAACCTCTCCCTTCTTAGCCATGTCTTTCCATGTCCCGTCTCATGTCCCTTCTTTCATCCTTTCCATCTGTATCCACAGTTGTGGAATCTGGGGCCACTGCAGGGTGCAACGCGCATTGCAGTCTGTAAGAGGCCCCTCTCTGGCATTGTGCTGTGCACAACCTTACAGCTGAGTGCAACAGCCTTGATAAACTCCATGAGTCTCAAGGCTCAAAGAGATGTCAGGAAGACTAGAGCATCTTCTATTAAATTTAAAATGAAGAAACTGAGGCTCCTGATAGAGACACAACTTTTGCAAGGTTATTCATAGTGTCTTAATGAAATGGCTAGAATATGAACCCACAGCTCTTGGCTCCCTGAGCCGCACAAAGGTCTGTCATGGCATCCCTCATTCAGACTCAGCACCTGCCACGCTTTGGGGTCTCTCCAAGTAAGCCACATACACCAGCTGTGGCACCAATCATTGCTCCACTACAGAGCAGGGATCCATGAGGTCAGAGGTCCTTGTCTCTACAGGGTGAGTAATGGAGTGAAGAGCTATGAACAGGAGGTAGGGAAGACCCTCATGCTTCCTGGCAGAGTCAAAATACAGATGTCAGGCACACCTGCAGAGAAATTGCGGCTCTACCCCATGTCCTGAGCATGACCTTGGGAGGTTTCCTCAGCCTTTCTGGGCTCCGATTTCTCAGCTACAAAAGGGGGTAAAATACCCCTTATTCCCTCCCCCATGCCCTGACCCAGTGTAGAGAGTATTACATAAGGTGACGTCAGTCGAGGGCCTAGCTTGGCACCAGGCACAGAGCCCAGGCCTTGGCAGTGACTGCCCCTCTGAAAAGCCCCCTCTTCCCAAAGCTCATCTCAGCCTGCGTTCCACATGTGCATAACGACTCTTCCCCGTGGCAGCCTTTAAAGTCAGGCACTGTTACTGGGAAGAGATAAAATCCTTGGCACAGCTCAGCCATTCCCAGAGATGTGTAACCAGACCGTGTTCACAGGCAGAAGGACACACATGAAAGCGTTTTATCTCCCTCCCACGAAAGGAGGGCTGAGCCCTATGCCAAGCTGAGATGAAGGCTTGATTCTTTTAAGTAGATGTTTAGGATTCTACTGATGCTTTGCTAACTCCCAGTCAAATCACAACATCAAAGAAAGAAAAACTCCATTTTCTGCTAAGATGTTGAAATGGCCTTTTCCAATTAGGTAGTGAGCAGTGGGAGGGGAAGCCCAGGCAGGCAGCCCAGAGCCATGTATGCTCGTCTGTGTGTTCTGGGGTCTGTGAGCCCCTCTGAGGAGCTGAGCCTGCATGTCTTGGATGATGGGACTAGCATCCACGTGACATCCTGCCCTCCACGTCTCCACCAGGCTGGGACTCTGATATCCCTTGGAGGGATATGAAACCTGTTAATTATTATTCAGTTATATGTTTTGCACATATTTGTTGGTCTGATCATCTACTTCGAATTAGCAAAGACCAGGACTGTCATAAAATTGCCTCAAACAGGGAGGACTTCTGGTCAAGATGGAGGCGTAGGTAAACACAGCTCGCCTCCTTGCACAATCACAGTAAAAATTACAACTAAACTGCAAAACAACTATGACCCAGAATCATCAGAAAATTGAGCTATATGTCCGATAACCAAGGAATTAAAGAAGTCACATTCATCCAGATGGGTAGGAGGGGTGGAGACACAAAGATGTGTGGAGATGCATGGTGACACGCGGAGCCACAGAGACACAGAACAGGCAGTCCTACACCCACGTGCAGTGGATAAAAATTGGGAGGGATACCTCAGGAGTGAGGGATTCCAGCCCCACCCCAGACCACCCAGCCTAGGGTTCCAGTGCCAGGAAGTAAGTCCATATAACTTTCGGTTATAAAAAGCAGTAGGGGTTGGGATGGTGAAAGAAAATGCAGCATCCTCAGGCATCATCTCTTAAATGTCCTACAACAGACTTAGGAATTACCCAGACTCACTCCCTCTGGGCTCCAGCACCAGGGCAGCAGCTGGATGGGCACCAATGTCATATGGGGAGGAACTGAAGTGTTTGGCATCAGGGAGGGTGATGGGGAATAGCTTCCTCCCAGAAAAAATTCCAGAGGCCAGGCAGAGGCATTGTCCCCTTTCTGAGCCCCTCCCCACACAGAACCACAGACCAGCGACACCATATCAGAGACTCCATCAACCTGGTTCACACAGTTTGCTCCACCGTGGCAATTATGTAGGCTCTGCCCCAACCAACTTATTGGTGTGCTTTTCTATGACAGGCCATGCTACTAAGACAGGGAGTCAAGGCAGCTCTACCTAATACAGAGAAGCACAGGGAGGCTGCCAAAATGAAGAGATAAAGAAATATGGCCCAAATGAAAGAACAGAACAAAACCCCAGAGAAAGAAGAAAACAAAATGGGGATAAGCAATCTATCAGATGCAGACTTCAAAACACTGGTTATTAGGATGCTCAAGGAACTCACTGGGTACTTCAACAGCATAAAATATGACCCAGGCAGAAATGAAGTTTACACTAAGTAAAATAAAGAAAAATTTACAGGGAACCAACAGTGGAGTGGATGACACTGAGAATTAAATCAATGATTTGGAGCATAAGTAAAAAAAAGAAAAAGCATTCAATCAGAACAGCAAGAAGAAAAAAGAACCCCCCAGAAACATGGATAGGCTAAGGAGCCTCTGGGAAAACTTCAAATATACCAACATTTGAATCAGAGGGGTGCCAGAAGGAGAAGAGAAAGAGCAAGAAATTAAAAACTTATTTGAAAATATGATGAAAGACAACTTCCCTAATTTGGTGAAGGAAATAGACATACAAATCCAGGAAGCACAGAGAGTCCTAGGCAAGATAGACACAGAGAGGACCACACCAAGGAACATAATAGTTAAAATGCCAAAGATTAAAGATAAGGAGAGAATCTTAAAAGCAGCAAGAGAAAAGCAGAGGAGTTCCCATAAGACTGTCAGCTGCTTTCTTGAAAGAAACTTTGCAGGCTAGAAGGGGCTGGCAAGAAGTATTCAAAGTCATGAAAAGCAAGGACCTACAACCTAGATTACTCTATCCAGCAAAGCTATCATTTAGAATGGAAGGGCTGATAAAGTGCTTCCCAGAAAAGATAAAGCTAAAAGAATTTATCATCACCAAGCTCTTATTAAATGAAATGTTAAAGGGACTTATTTAAGAAAAAGAAGATCAAAACTATGAACATTA